>JAHLWZ010001065.1:0-21349 GCA_020536535.1 Pelomyxa schiedti | reverse complement strand
AGAATTGTTGTTTGTCCCTGAGGAGCAAGGACGCTGTTAGGAGCCAATGACCTGGTTGGATTCCCCTGAGGAGCAGGGGAAGGTCATTGGGGCATCCTAACAGACAGAATAGACAATAGAATTGTTGTTTGTCCCTGAGGAGCAAGGACGCTGTTAGGAGCCAATGACCTGGTTGGATTCCCCTGAGGAGCAGGGGAAGGTCATTGGGGCATCCTAACAGACAGAATAGACAATAGAAAAAAACAGAAATAGTAGAAAAAGAGAAACAAAGGGAAAAAATACCACACAACCACCGTCGACCAGCAGAGACCAGTTCCCACTGTGAACAGCAAACCCCACAACCTCGCAGCACGTGCCTTCTCTTCCCCACTGTTGGCCGGGCTTTTTTTGTTGATTTATGGTTTCTTTTTCCTTTCTCTATTTATTTAATGGGGAAAATAAAGGCGCGGGGAAAAAAAAGGCGCACAACCCCAAGTTGGGGAGTCTCCTCTTGAGTCTCTGGTGGACCCAGTGTCTTTTCTGTCTTGAACAGTTCAAAAGCAAAAAAAGGCATCAGGAATACAAACCTAAGGTGGGCTCGTCCTTTGATTACGCCCAGGGCTAATGACGCGAAGTCGATCAATCACCATAAAACTCGATTTTTATTTTCGTACCCGATCTGTGATGAAAGGACGTCACACGTCCATGAACGAAGAGCAACAACAGCGACCAGCCACGGCCACTGCCACCGCCACGGCCACAGGCAGCGAACTACAGGGTACGCCGGCGGCCGATGCTGCCCACCACCACCAGCAGCAGCAGCAGCAGGCGCCAGGCAGAAACGGCGACGGCGGCGGTGAGGGACCATATACGTCGCCGTCGCCGCCCCCCAGCCCCCCGGCACGCCCGCGCCCACACCCGCGCCCACGCGCAGCAGCGTCGGCGGACGCGGACGCGGAGGGGGTGTCGGCGTCCCCCAAGGCACCCACGCCCACCTCGGTCTCGGCGCCCACCCCAACCGCCAAGCAGGCGCACCCGCAGCAGGGGGGCCGCCTCAGGTACAAGTCGAGCTCCCTGGCCAACCTCACACGTAGAGGTGGGGGAAGAGGAGGAGGACCGAAGCAGCAGCAGCAGCCGGAGCAGGGGGGAATAATGGGACTTATGGGAATGGGTGCAGCCCAGCAGGGCGGGGCTGTCGTTGTGCAACTTGGTGGTACGACCCCGCCAGCAGCAGCTCCGCCGGCTCCTCCCATAATCGGCAAACCGTCGTGGCCACCCGCGTCGGCGGCGACGTCGGCTCCATCGTTGGGATCGGAATTGGGGCCAGGGGTGAGACTGAGACGAGAGAGGTCGCAGGGAAGTGCTGTGCCCCCTAGGATGCCATTGCCCCAGGGTGATTCATTCATTGCCATTATTATTATTATTATTACTACTACTACTAATAATAGTAATGCTAAAAAGTAAAGTTAGTACAGTGATAATACATAGGTAGTCCAACCACTTCCTTTTATTATTGATGCAACCTTTTTTTCTTGGTTGGTCTTGGTTATTAGTAGTAATAATAATGCATAATATGGGCTAATTAGAGCTTCATTACCAGAAAAGATAACTAGGAGAAGGTCAGCATCATTGGATATGATGGACATGACGAGGCTGATGGATTCCTCAGACATACCTTCTTTTTTGTATCACTTCTTTTTTGCGGCCCACAATCTGTAAATTCTCATATTTTCTAAAAGAAGCAAGAAAATCAATAAAGGGGATTCTGTTGAAACTGAAGCTAGTGCCCCTGCAACCAAGCAGACCACTGCCACTGCAGAAGAAAAAGCCTCTGCACCCCAAAGGATATTCATAATGAAAGGAAGACCCCGAGAAGATAGCCCAGTCCGAACCTGCAGTTTACCTTGGCGCCGTTCAATGATCCAGACATCCGCTCCTGGAAGATTGTCACGCGAGAGCTCTGGAATTCAAATTTCACGCGAAGTTCAAATTGCAACAAATGGTAGTTTCCTAAGCATAAGTTTTAACACTCACATACCACATGTAAGCTCCTCTCAGTGATGAAGATGATGTTGATGTGTCCACAGGGTCTGTGAGTTCTGATGAGACTCTTGCTGCTGGTGTGACAAGTGAACCAGGTGATGAATTTTCTGAGAGTGATGATGAAATTAACGTGTATGCCAGTCAATTTTCTTTATCAACGTTATTTATTTCAATAACGGATTCTAAGAGATGGGGAGCTCAAACCTCTTCCCGTGTTATTTGAAACCCGTGAGATAAGAGTGCCGGAAAGTGTTTTCTTTATGCTTTTTCCTTCTTATCTTCTCTAAAGATAGCACCACATTCGACCAGAATCCAGTATGACCCATCATTATAAAGTTTGACTAACATGTATTAGATCCACCTCCCATCCAAAGGAAGTTCCACAAATTCTCCCACCTATCCTCTCTGCATCCCTTTGCTCAATACCTTCAAATCCAACCACTGGACAAATAGAGAAACCACAAGCCTCAATCCAACAGCCTTGCACTCCACCACGAGATCTGCAACACTGTGTAGAACCCCTTCCTACAGTAGACCAAACGCATGAACAACTACAGACTCCCATTCCTTCCCCTGATTTCAGCCCCCCAAAGGGAAATTCCCGATGGCCTTGTAAAGGGTTTTATGCTGAATACAAACGTGTTGAGGCTACAAGAGGCCATGAGCAAGCATCTAACTACGCAAATTGTACTCTCAGTGAGCTTTCAGGCCGTACACAGTGCCTCGCATACGTTGGTACTCGACCTCTCCTTATTTAAAGTAATAGTTTTCAGATTTCGCAGACTGTTTAAAAAGGGAAGGCAAATTTCAGCAAGCAGCCACATTTTTTTTCACAGTCTTGTCCCTCAACTCTAGAGTGATTTATTAATAATCTTTAGGCACTGAATAAATATCCCACTGATAGCCGCATTTGGCTTGAATTTGCAAAAATGCAGGAAGAAATTGGAAACCTTTCCTTTGCCAGGGTGTGCACTGCTTCTGTTTTCATTCTTTTGCAAAGAGGAATCTAAAATCCTTCAGACCTTGCTCTACAGCGGTCTGGAATGGTGTGGGGCAAGTGAGAACTTGTTGATAAAAGCGATCAAACTTGAGACCAAATTAGATAATCTCAATCATGGGCGCTCTTTGATATCCAAGATTTCCTCTACCATTGAGTGCGATTCTCTCAAACTTGAATCTCTTTCATATTTGCGCAGACAGGATTCTATATCCAAATGGTGGAGAACAATTTTAGAAGGGGCAATGTTGGAAGCCAAGGCAGGGTTTCATAATATTGCTGTAATGGTTTTTAATGTATCCGGCACTTGTTGAGGTTTTTTCTTATTTGTCATAGTATTTAATGGAACACAATCCAACTGGACCGGCCATCCAGGCATACTATTTGTACGAGGAGAAGAGGGGCTGCTACTCAAACGCCAAAAAAATTGCAGAGCAGGGCGTTAATATTACTCCAAAGTATGAACCTCTTTCTTGGATTTTATGTAACCTTTTTCAAGATATGGACCGCTTTGGTTTTCTCTGCTTCGAATAAAGGAGAGACTCAAGGAGCCCATTGATCAAATTCGTTCTGTGATTGCATGTGCTTCATCCATGCTGTCACAGGTAAGAGTGGCTTGATTATTACCAGATTAACTTGAACTTAGGACCTTTTGTGGAAATGGTACTTTGAAGCAGCCCAACTCGAGGAACATGAAGGAGATATGGCTCTCTGCCGTAGTCACTATGCCATGTCCGCCTGGAACTGTCCTGATATAACATTATGGAAAGTGTGGCTTGGAGGTTGTTCTTTCATTCTTTTTTTCCCTTTTATTTTAGAATAATTTCTGGAATTTGACTTTTTTAGGAGCAAGAACTGAACTGGCCGCCCAAAATACAGTTACTTCCCGTATGCTTGTAGAGAGAGCCATTGCTTGTGCACCTGTAAAAATGAAGGCCTCAATTCTTATTGATAGAGCACGCATTGATGTCAGATCTTTCACCTTTCTCGTTCTTAATTTAATTTCAACATCAGGAATTCATAGGAGATGTCAACTCTGCTCGGCAACAACTTGTAGACTGCCGCATCACACAAAAACAGGAATGGAAGGTATTTCTGGAATCAGTCCTTTTGGAATTGCGCTATGGTAATTGTGATTGTGCGTACAAACTTGTGCAAGAAGCAATTCAGGTTCCACTCTTTTTTTTTAGTCTTACTGCACTAATATATTCAGGTGCACCCTTCCACTGGGCGGCTCTGGGCAATTTTTATGCAATTAAAGTTCGCATTAGAACCTTGCACAGCAGAACAAAAGATAGAATTGTTCTTCAACGCTCTTACTGCAGTAAGTGTGAAATTATATTTGCCATACCTTATTGTCTCAGGTGCCAAAATCTGGTGAAGTCCTATGCGAAGGTGGACGGATTTTTATCCAACAGAAGAACTATCCAATTGCAGATAGGTTTTATTGAGAATCCTTCCCTCTTTCATCTAATCCATGGACAAAGACTTCTGCGGTATGCAATTCATTTTACCCCGCAGTATGGGGATTCTTTTATTGAATTGGTACGGAAAGACATTCTCGAAACAGGAGGAAGCAACCTGGAGCTTATTAAAAACGTACGCCAGAATAACCAAACAATTTCCTCTAACTATAAACAGCTGTGTGCCAATTCTGATCCAAACTACGGCCCTTTCTGGAGTTACTGCAAAAAAGGGCACCTGGATTCACCAGCCGCAGTACTGCAGTATGCCACATCCATAGTCAAATCAAACCTCCATGTATGTTTGCTTTTTACTACATTGAGACCTGAGAGTCATTTCACACTAGGACACAAATGTAAACCCAATGTACCAACTACCGAAAAATGCCACTGTTTTTGAAAGAAGAAAACTCATCTTTGGGTCGGAGCAAATAAAGCCCTGACCATGTATCCCTATTCCCAAATGAAAACCAAAACCTCTAAAGTGTAGATAATATTTCAGATAGCCAAAGGAATAGGACCCGGTGAATGAAAAAAAAAACAACTAAGCCCCCAAAGGGTGTCGGTCCCAATTACCAACAATTGTAGCAATTTGTGTCTTCACTCCAACTTGAAGTGTCAGTGTCTCCGTTTTTTTAGGAGTATCATACGAGTCACTCCAAGTTATTTTGTTGTCAGTACCATCCGATGGTGGGGGCAAAATTCAGAGCAGCAAAATAACCTTTTCAACAAGGGAAAAACTTCCCAATTCTTACTTGTGGGACGATGTTCCCCCACCACAGAATTCTCTCATTCTTTGGTATCTGTGTGTGTTGTGGTTTGCTTTTTTGTTTGTGGTAGTGCTGGAGAATCAGTGCTCTGTGTAGGTGGTTGAACTCTCTTGCGTTCCTCGCTGGCCGGTGAAGAGCCATTTGTTGCAGTAGAATCACCCGAGGCTGTTGTTGCGGAGGTAGAAGTTGCGGTACTTGTTGTTGTTCCCGTTGAAGCTGATGGAGTTGTTGAGGTGCCGGAAGTTCCGGTTTGAGGAGGCGTGGATGCCGGAAGGCCTAGCAGCTCTATAATGGAACTTTTCTCTTGTTTGGATACGAGCAGGCGGCATCGGTGGTTTCCAAGCCAGCAAGTGAAGTGCAACCTGTAGAGGATTTGTTTACCAGCTAGGACAAAGTTTCAATAAGAGAATACATTTTTCCGGGCATTGACGGAATTCCCACCTTAATGACAAAGCAGCCGTTTTCTGTGAAGGGTAAAAGAGGTGCGTGACAAAGTGAGTAAACTCACCAAGGTGCTCTGTTTGTTGGAAAAACTCTGGGGAGATGCTGTGTAAGTCAATATCAGCTCCAGAACTAAAGTTGCCACTATCAACCTATGAAACAGTTCAAAACCAGTCTCTTTAGTTTATTCGTTACCATTTGTAGTAGAAGCTTAAAATCGTTAAAAGTTGCTGTAACTATTCGTTTTTCTGAGAGAAACGGCACAATGAAATCGAGGCTCTCCTGACATAATCTGTAAGTGCAAGTGATTGACGGGTCGCGGATCTTTGCCCGGCGGAATAATTTTAGCCCACTGTTAATCAGCTGGTGTTGTTTAGAAGGTTTTTAAAGTAGAGTGAAACGGTAACCTTAAGTCTTCCATATGTGTTCAACAACTTCAGGATGTTCGAGGAGACAAGGAAAATTTTTACAGCATCTTTGGTTCTGGTCACAAGCTGTGGGAATGGGAACGAAGGGGATAGGCCATAGTAAGCCCTGCAGTGGAATGAGAACATCTAATGACTAAAAACCTATTACTGTAATGATCTGATGATATCCTGGTATTGAGGAACAATACTAAGAGGGCACATTGGGAACTCTCCATATACTTTCTGCCAGGCTGTAGAAGAATTACATGGACAAAATCTGAGTAAAGTTTACACACGGTCCGGCTCTCGGTTGCCTTCTCTAGTCTTATGTTTCTCTGTGGGATTTTCTTCCTTTGCACTTTCATCATTTGTGGTCTGGGTTTCTTCCTTTATTACGTGAGGATTTTCTTCTTTCGCGTCTGGTATTTCTACCGTGGCATTGTGACTTTCAGTTGGGGTACTTTCCTTGATCGTGCTAGGCTTCTCTACACTCGCTGTGTCCCGCCTCTCGTCCTTGTTTGCTTCAAGGACCGGAGTTGCAGTAGCAAGCTTTGTGGGCAGTGTTGTGGCCTCTGCTTGTGGTGTTGAGTCTGCCGCCATATCCACATCAGATTTTGGACTGGCAGTCGCAGGCTTAGCATTTTGACGCATGGCTTTAGAAGGGTAGTCTCTTGGTGTAGAAATGAGGGAAGGCAGTGGGGCAACTTTTTCGAGAACGGCAACAAAGAAACCCCCAGTGTCCTGGTCATGTGGAAGGAGACGCATGCTGCAATGGATTATTATATATGAGAGGTTACGCACGTAGTGAGAATGTACCATCTTTCCAGATGGAATTTTGCAACTTCTTCAGCTGAAGGTGGAAAAACAGAGGGAGAAACTTTGCCCCACATGTTTCTGGGAACTTGCTCCCATGAGTCATGCCAAGTATTTGCTCCAGTCATCACCTGCGAGAAGTGAGAACTACGTTCGAAAAAAGAAGCTAGCCCCACAGACCTTCCAGTTGGATATACCAGGCCTCCGTTTCAAAGCGGGAAGCTCACCAGTTGTATCAACAAGTTGTAGGGCCCCTAGTTGACTATTAGTCACGATTTATTGCTTTCTTTTGTGAGTGTTGCCTTGTGTTCGACGCAGGAGATGTGAAACAACTGCCTCATCTTCGATCGGATTGAAAGAGCACGTGGAATACACCATTCTTCCTCCAACACGTAACAATTGAGCTCCTCTCTCAGCGATGCGCGATTGTAACCTGTCGGGAACTTTAAAGAAGCATTCGGAAAACAATTGTATACTTGTGTTGCCCCAAAGCCATATTTGGGTGCCACTTCATCCAGACATCTGGACTTTTACGAAGGGTACCATCTCCTATACCGAAATGAGATAACGTGAAGGAATGGAAGGAGTACCAGTGCAAGGTACGTCACACAGAATGCAATCGAATTCCAGAGGGATGCCAACTTGGCTACTTGGGAAGGACTAAGCTAATGTTAGTGTAAAAAAATAAAGGGTGGGCAATACCTCCGCTCTGTGATTTGTCACAAGGAACATTGGAGACCCCAGCCTTTTAACTTGATGTGCAAGCATGAAGCATCTTTTCTTATCGGCGTCATTAGATACCAGTACACCATCTATGGAGTGCTGAAAGTATTGGAGAGTCTGTGGACCATATTTACCTGGCAGGGAATTCTTGGGTTGACCGGCCCGTAAAAATTCCAGTATTTGTCCAGTCTTAGACCCTGGAGCCGCACACATGTCAAGTACCTTGGGTTGTGAGTGCGGAAATTACGAGTGAGACAGAGTACCGTATGACTCGGTTGAACTCTGAGAAATAGTGGGGGAATCATGCTAACAGCTTCTTGTCTGCAAATGTTTCCTTGGTCATGTTGGGTGATGAGAAACTTATGCAAATCGGAGACTGTCACGCATTTTCGGAGTGCTTTTCGGAAGATATTGCAGTGCCAAGCAGAGTTTCCAGGATACCTGAGTAACACATTTGAGATACTGGCAGAGGGAAAATAATGACATACCAGGGAATTAGGTGTGGTGGAGGAATTGGAACGCCATCAACTGTGCCCATAGTTTCAGAAGAGATTGTAGAAAGTTTCTCAAAAATAAGATCCGAGAAGTGAGTTGTGGTTACAACTCTCCATGTTGTTGGTAACGGAGTTCTACCGTCTAGGTAAGGAAGAAGGAGGGAAAAAACAAAGCCACAATAAAGTGAGATGTTCACCTAAGACAGGCCAAAAATGGTTCCCAGTCAGCCTCGGGCATGATCCCAACTTTCTATTAAAACGTTCCAATCAATTGAAGTGCACAATCAACACGCCGTGGGAAAGTGGAGATAGCGGGGGCAAAAACACCAAACAACAAACACCAAACGCCAAACACAAAACACAAAACAGCGGCACCACATAATCTCAGCATACAACAAGCCACCCACCCACACCCACCCACACGCACATGGTAGTACTCCTCGAACAAAGCATTTGTAGGGTCGATGTCAGCCCAGTAGCCCACCTTCCTCAGCGCACTCGCGGCTCCCTCTCCATCTCCCTCTCCCTCTCCTTCCGCCGTGCCGGTGGGCGCCTCCCCCGCCCCCTTCTCCTTCTCCTTGGCCTTGGCCTTGGCCCTGTCCTGGTTCCACGTTGGGTTGGCGGGTGGTTGCCGCCGCGGCTTCTTCCCCCCTCCCCCTCCCCCTCGGCCTCGCCCCGCCACTGTGGCCGTGGCTGTGGCCGCTGCTGCCCCGGTGCTCCCTGGCGCCGACGACGACGACGCAGCGGCGGCGGCTGTGTCGGGAGTGGCTTCGGAGGCCGGGGCTGGGTCCTGGGTCTCGGTACCACTGGTGGTTGCTGTTGTTGTTTGTGGCGGTTGTTGGGGGGCCGGTGCGCGGCGGCGTCTGCGGAACGGCATCTATCTAGATAGGTAGTGTGTATCGGGTTCAATTGAATGCAATTGAGTCGCGTTGCCGAAATCATGGATAAGGAAAAAAAAACTATCAGATTCTGATGGCGGTTCTGAGAATGGGACGGGGAACGCGTTGCTGGAGAATGGTGGTGTGGAAGAGCAGTTACTGGTATTGAGGTTTATTACTATGTGATGTGATGGGAATACAAGAGTCAGAGAGTGATTCTCCAAATTAGTTGCCTGTTGCTGCAGCAGTAGTGGTACCTGTTGCTTTGTCGGTGGTGGCAGGGGCCTCAGTGTCGGGTTGCTGTTGTGATTCCAGGCCCTCTTCCCCGTCAAGGGGTTTTTCGGCCTCATTTTCGAGGGCCAATGCTAGTTCGTCCATTGATAGTTCATCAGGGGGTGCAGCTTCATCCTGGCCGGCATCAACGGCCTCCCAGCTTTGCCGGAAGAATCCAAACACACACCCGGCTACCATTAGAATGTTCAGTCCTATCCATATCTATTGTACCCCGTTAGTGTTTTGGAAGTATTCAGGTTTTCGGGTTTGTATACAGGGTTTTGTTTGGTAGCGGTTATTGTTTTTGCGGGTTATAGTTTTTTGTTGGGTTGCGTTGTGGGGGTGATTGGTACACACGGGAATGATAAAAATTTCTGCCCATTTATCTAGGTCAGCAGCGGTTTCGGCAGAGGACGAGGCAGCAAGTCCATTCTCAATAATGATGATTATGAGAAGGACGAAGGCTGTGAGAACATAAATGTCCAAGATGGTAAGGTAAGCTGTCTTTGGTAGGTAGGCCCCAATTACATACTGGCTTAAATTGAGATAATGAAAGCAAAGTGATTGCCGAAGATACCTTATATGTAACAGCCGTGAGTAGCAGTGTGAGATTGATTCCTAATCTATCTCCACCTTCCGAAGGGTCGAGGCACCAGGAAATGAAACTCATAGCAATAATTAACAGCATCTAGTGTGCGTGAAACACGATTTTCGTTCCAAATGGAAAGTATACCACAAATACGACATTCCACATAAAGTAAGTGGACGACCCTGAAGAGGATGGTTATTAAACTCAAATTCAACTTAGAAACAAAAAGTACAACATACTTTCAACTCTACCGAGAAATGCCTTGTTTTGAAATAGTTAGGAGGAGAGGCTATTTCTGGGCAAAACTAACCAGTTTATTGTCCGCCGGCTTCGGGAATGCAACAGATGCGTGTGCCTCCGTCCACTCTCTATCGTTGGATTGCAGTGCAATCTCGGTGTCACTAAGTGGGTTTAGTTGATTGGAATATGTTATTGGACGAGACTTAGTCTCTTTCCACGTAAGAGTGACATTGTGTTGATTATCTTGATCATGAGTCATGTAAATATGAAGCAACTGGAAAAAAGCGATTACTACAATAAGGGAAGATGAACTTCACATACTTGGCGATCAAAAGGGAAACGTTGGAGTTCCATAATCTCAAAGAAAATCCCAGAGAACAGTGTAGAAACTTCAACTGTTCCCGTTTTCGGGTAAATCCAAGCGTTCTAAGATGCGTTAAGAGAAATTACCAAGACAAATAATACCTGACCAAGTATTTCTACCGTCCCTCGGGCATTAGGGAAGAAAAAGGCTGGTAAAACAGTTAAGTCCGTCAAGGCGATAAGCTTCTTTTCCTCTTCAGTTACTTTTTTTGTCTGTATAGTATCAGAAAGGGAAAAAACTGGTCGTGTGGTAAGACCATGAAAGACCTCCAACAGGCGTCATCATGATATGATATTACAAGTTGAAGATGAACTTCGAATTCTGACTGAACAGCATCCACGCGTACAATATCCATATTGAGTTTCAAGATGGATACTTCAATGTAAACAGACCTCTCTTTTGAGCACCATTAAAACCCCGAATACTTTTGTGATAAAACACTTTTTATTTCCTCGACAGCAGCATCAGCTTTGTCCACAATAAACGTAGCATACTTAGATAAGGCCCTTGTTAATCCACTTATATCACTTTGGGGAATATTAATCCGCAAGAAGTCATCCAAGCTTAGACAGCCTAACAAGGTGAAACTTTGATAATTTGTGTTGTAATACCTTCTTTGATGAGAGGCAAAGTGAATCCTTCCCGAAGCAATTTTGCAGCATATTTACTCAAATCCATTCCATATGCATCTCCAAAATATGAAAGCCATTGCTTTAATTCTTATCGTCTTCAGTATAAAACCATAAAAAAGAAGGAATGCAACCTTCTTCATCAGTCAGGTCCCCGTGAAAGTGGGAAATCTACTCATGACTAAATGAGGGTCTGGCAAGGGTGGAAAGGTTTACCCTGTCATTCATCTCGAAGACAAGAGAGGGTTCGGGGAAGAAAAGAACACTTTGAAGTCGTATAAAAGCTTCAAAAATGATTTAGTGGACTTCTCATGAGATAAGATACCAGGGACTGGGACAATTTCTCTTATGATCCTTCCTTCCACAGTTTTTCTGACCAAGAATAAATTTGGACCAGCAAGTGTATCAAAGCATCCCTTAGGTTGTCTTGGTGAAAAGTTTCATTTGTGTGATACCATCATTAGTCCTCCTGGTTTCAGAAGAGTGGTCATTTGATGGAACCTCCCCTGACTTACACGGCCGCACAACAGTACTCTATCATATCTGGCTTTATACTTGTTGGAAAACGTGTAGCAATTTTGAACAGAGACAGTAATGTGTCCAGCTCTAGCTTGTTTGTGACGATAAACATACCTGGTTTGTTTTAGTACAGATAAGCCAAAAAAAAAAAAGGGATTTAACTGTAAAAGTGCCTCTAACATGACACTTGTATCCCAGGCAGTGAAAGAAAAATCACGAGGTTCACTGTCGCCTCCAGAAAGGATGTCACAGATCAGGTGAGAGGTTTGTCCACAGCCCAAATTAACCTGCAAAAAAGAAAGCCCTGGTTGCATCTCAAGAAACTCAAGGCAGTATATCCACAGGCATTCTTCCCTTGGTAAATTTAAGGTGAGAGGTAAATGTGATTTTGGTGTAGTACTGCATTTTTTCTTCTGTTACAAGAAAGTGAGGAACGTTTTCCAAGTAGAGCTGTAAAGGGTGATTCCATTTGGGTGAAATTACTCGAAGTGTCTTCAGGATAATACACCGAGTTGGACTTATGTAGGTCTTCTGAAGAGCTACAACATGGTCAGAAACCCAGTAACGTTTTGAAGAAAGTACCAGGGACTAGCCAGGATGATACTTGTGAAAAACTGTCCCTGGCCGCCTTCAGTTCATCTTTTGTCGTTTCACTGAATTCTACATCTTGAATACATTATGACTAAGTTTTTAGGGAGCTTTAGTCGTACAAAACATTGCAGCTTCTTCTGGGGTTGTGGTTGTTTTAATGGCTCCTTGATAGCCCAAACGGGATGAAACCCATGTGTCTGGGTAAAGTGCAGATCTTAGTGATACCACACACTCTTTTCCGGTGTGATGGTGCTGATGCAGAATAATGTCAGCTTCTGGGGAGTCTGGAGCAATGGAGTTGGCGAATCTAACGAGAACTCCTGTCTGTGAGGAGGCCAATCAGAGGGATAAAAATGGCCATGGTGGGAAAAAACTACCTTGTAGAATCCAAAGCAGGTACTCCAACTCTTACTTGCCGCCAGTCTGACAACTTGCTCTCCATCCTTTAGGTCAATTCCTCCACGCAGTATAACAATATCGTCTGTTTTGAGTACAGTAAAGATTCCCGGAGATTCTATATGACTGCTGGCCCCCGTATCTGGGCTCTGAGATACAGTTATAGTGCTGTCACCAGCCTCGATCACAGACGGAGCCGCGGGGTCAACAACGCTGCCGGCAGCGCTATCCTGAGGCCTCGAGTGCACAGGAGCCGGCGGGTTCTTGAGCAGCAGGCTGAGGTTGATGGTACTGGCGGACCTGACCATCAGCAGGTTCCTGGTCACGTGGGGGGGCCTCATGTGGCAGCACCAAGACTTGACCGGGGAGTAGCTCTGCGGGACCTTGTTCTTATTAGGGGTCAGCAGCCTCAGGTGCACCGTCGTGCCCACGGCAACCCCCCGCGACGACGGCATGATCGCGTCGTAGTCCTCCTCAGGCGCCGAGGCCGAGGGGGCAGCCGATGCGGCGGCGGCGGCGGGGTGCAAAGCGGGGGGAACTGGGGACGGGGACCGCGAGGCGCCCGGGGAGGCGCCTGTGGGCGGCTGGGACAGCAGCGGCAGGGGGTTCGCGAGCCCGACGCCGGGAGGGGGGCTGAGGGCCAGAGTGATCATCACCACCGGCGGCGACTCGGCCTTCTTGACTCGCCCGCTCCCGCTCTTGCCTGGCGGGGTGGCCTCCTGCTGCTCCCCCTCCGCCTCGCCATGTGTTCCGTCGTCCGCGCCCTCGCCCCCGCCCTCTGCGCCGTCGCCGGCTCCCTCCGCCTCCCCCTCTGCTTCTCTGTCCCCGCGGTGCCTGTGGCCCCTGTGGCGCCTGGCGGGGCGGCCCTCGTCCGGGTCGGGGTCGGCGCTGCCGCGGTGCCGGCGGCGCCTGCGTGGCTTGGTGTCGTCGTCGTGGTCGTCGGCTACGTCGTCGTGTGTACCGCCACGGGTTGCATCATCTGTAGTGGGCGCCGACGTAGATGTGGTGTGGTGGCTGATAAGGGGCTGTCTCTCGTCCCCGTCGTCATTGTGGGTTGCTGGTGCGTCCATTGGGTGTGTGGTGATGCTCTGTATTCGTCGAAAGTTCGAAATTTTGGGCTTAGAGGAACACCTAGTGATGATTTTCTTGAATTCAACAAAAACTGAGGGTGGATAGTTGGTTTTGTTTTATTTACAACGGGGCTAGGTGTGTATGTTTAGTAGAGTGAGGATGACTTTGGTAGTTGCATTCTCTCCATCCTTTGTAGGAACTTATTCTTGTCCCATGCACCTTTGTTCTTGTGGTACATCCACACGGGGTCACTTGAGGTATGTTGGGCCCTCATTGGCCGCGCTTGTACTTTGCCTGAAAGTACAATGTATGGCGGAACCGGCTTGGGTGTAGCGTGCATGGTTCCATCATAAAAGTAACTGTATTCACTGCCGGTGGTTGTAATTGTGCTTGTGCTTGTTCTTGTACTGGCTAAAGAAGTGGAAGAGAGCCCGGTTCTGGACAGTGGCCGGGTGGAATCTTAGGCATTGGTTAGTATTAGCGATGCGGAATTCCACACTTATTTGTAGGAGTATAGTAATAGGGCTTTGCCTTTGCTGTATGAGGACCTTTGTGTGGATGATAGCGAGGATCTCGGTGTTGCTCCGCCAGATTGTACAGATGTCCGCGGCTGAACTACGAGACGGGGACTTTGAATAGGGGTTTGTTCTCGTTGTTGTCGTTGATAATCTGGCGGAGTTGTGGTGTTACGGTTACAAGTGTGCCGCGGGCACGTGTGGAAGTGCTGCATGTAGTGATTGTGAATAATCGGCTGGTGTATTCCGCCGGGTTGGTTAGCATAAGATAAGGTGCTTTGCGCCTCTGTGCTGTTTTCATCCACCGGAGTGTAACTATCCTCGCCGCCATCTTCATCTTCATCGTCGTCATCATCATCATAAACCCCGTCGAAGCTCTGTGGCTCGTGTTCCGGTTCGTCTTCTTCCGGCGGTTGATTCTCGCGGGGCTGGTGTCGCGCCTTGTCGCCGCGGTGGTCTGGGGCACTAGTCTCGGTGCCGCCGCTCATGGAGTTGAGCTGGTTGAGCTCGGCCACAAAGTCATCGATGACCTCGTCGGGCAGGTCAGTGTAGCCCAGCACCCGCAGCTCCCCGACCACGTCGTCCCTGGTTATCCTCCCGCCGTTGGCCCCTCCTCCTCCTCCTCCTCCGCCTCCCTCCACCTCCTCCTCCTCCCCCGCATCGTCGTCGTAATTGTGATCGCCGCCGCCAATCCATTGGCTGCCCGTGTCATCATCATCGTCACAATCATGGCCACCGCGGCTGCTGCCGTAATCGTCGTCGCCACGGACGCTGGGCGGCGGTGGTGGCCCACGGGTGGGCCGGGAGTCTCTTGCACCGACGGCGGCGCCGGGGCGCCTTCTGTCCCCTTGTTGGTAGCCTGACCCCGCGGGACCACCTTCATACACGAACGAGCACGCCTCTTCCAGCGCTTCCTCGTCCTCGCCCTCGTACTCGTCCTCATCCTCATCGTCGTAGTCGGCGTACGGCGCCTCGCCCTGGTAGCTGTGATCGTATTGGTTCTCGTCAGCGTAGTGCTGTTGGTGGTGATGGTTGTGGTTGCGTGATGTTGAACTTGGTGGTGGGCCTCGTTGCTGTGCTCTCACGGGCACCCGGTGCATTTCGTAGCCAAATTTTCGGGGAAAATAATTTGTGATGGTTGTTTCGTTTTGTGTCCAACAAACACCATGGATCTTATGGGGTCAGGTGGATGGTTGGTTATGATCTTTTCTTGGACTTGCCACCGCCTAGTGAGGGGAATGACGAGGCGTCAGCGGAGAGGTTGAATGTGGGCTTGGGGGCCTTTTTCTTCTTGGGTTTGTCTGGGTTTGGTGCTGGGGAGCTTGCTGTTGTGGTGGTAGCTGTGGCAGATGATGCGGAAGTAGTGTTGCTTTTGCCTCCGGATGCTACGACGCTTGCGGCGGTACGCAGTGGTACTGGAGCCATTAAGCTCTGTTGGGCTCCTTGTTGGCTTGGGTGGTAGGCTCCCCTGGAGGGCCTTCTGTCATCGTCGTCGCCGTAGGCTGCCCGGTTGGCTCTCTGCCTTTCCTTCTCCCACTGCCACTCCATCTCGGCTATCGACGCCCATATCTCTGTATCAAAGCGTGTCCAAAGTTCTTGGAGTCTTTCAATCAGTACTGCAGCAGAGTTGTAGATTTGTTGTAATGTCTTCGTTGAGTGAGTTACATATCTTAAAAAAGAAGTTAGGTACCGTGCGGGTGAGAGCCAACTTCTGGTGAATATCACTCATCACCTCCGGTGTTTGATATTCCTTTTGCTGAAGACCTCTATCGAGTGCTGTAAAAAATATAATCAGACCAATACAATATGGATTAAAAAAATACCAATAAGCATCTTCTGGCACCGGTTTGATTCTCTCAGGAAGTAGGAAATAAATGCCCTAACGTCCACCTTCACCTCAGGCAAACGAGTTCCGCTTTCTCCAACTCCAATGTCTTCCATTGTCAACATCACTCTCTTCAGGGACATTCGCAAATCACCCTGACTCCACACACGTGCTCTGATTTCATCATTAACAACGATTGGCCCACTGGCACGTTGTTCGATTTGCTGTTGGCGTGCGTCCTGCATTGCTTGTATTATTTGGTTGGCCCTTGCAGGTTCTACCAAGTCGGCTAGTGCAACAAGCCAGTTCAATGACAGGACAATGTCACTAATTGAGTTGGGGCCGTTCCAAGGTTGCCCGTTTACGGTGATAAAGAATCCACCCTGTTTGCGTATATTTGAGAATTATTTGGCAAAGCGGCTTGGTAAGTTGAACCTTTATCTGGGAAGGGGCCATGTTGCGTATTTCACTTAGGAGCTCAGCGCGGTGCTGGGCAAAGTCTCTGTCCGATAGAATCTGATCAGCGTTGACCCACCGGTCCTTGGGTATATAGAGCCAAAATGTGACTGTAAATTTGTTACGAATACTCCCCGCTACTTCAGGACTATGTACGAAACTTACCGTTGCACGAGTGGTCGGGCCGGCCCTGCTGGGTCTGTCCCGGTTGCTCGTTCGCCACTGGTGGAGCCGCTGCAGACGCTGTTGGTGGTGCCGTTTTCTTTCCGCCTGGTTGTTTCTGTTTCTGTGCTGCGGACTTTGCTGGTTGCTGTTGAGGCGTCTTTTTCTTCGCCGGAGATCCGCTTGCGGTGGGTGTGGACTTTGGTTTCTTGTCGGCCATTTCTCGCGTTGTTGTAGCTGTTTGCCGCAGATCTGTCGTCACCGTGTGCGTGTCGCCCCACAAGGATTTTTTATCTTATCTCGTTCCGGGTTTTGATTATTTTTTTGAAAAGTGGTGCAGGGAACTAGTGTCAAAGGGTAGCAACTGTTGTTTAGTTTCTACATCGAGGTTTTTTCCACATGCAATTCATATATTAACACTTACATTGACTTGGTTGAATAGTGTCAATCAGAATTTCTTGCGTTGGAGAAGCGCTTTACAGTTTGGGCAGTACCATTTACCCTATAACCATATTAGAATATTCATTAATTGATTTCCGGAGGGTCATGTACCTTAGGGGATGTGGTTAATCCCACACACTCGAAGTGGAACCACTCTATTTCACACTCCGGGTTGTCACAGCACACCATCTGACCAAATGACACCCTGTGGCACAGGCAGTAGGTGGGCTCATTTGGGTCAACGGGTAGGTCAAAGTCTATCTGCCTAGTCTGTGCGTTATCCTCGGGATCCATGTCATCATCAGTGCTGCTTTAATGTAAGTCAAAGGTAATTCCGGTGATGTGGTTATACCTTGCTTTGTGGACGGGTCCCTTTTTGCCTTTTGCTTTCAGTCCTATAATGAGGGGTTGTCAATTTCATTCAGGTCTGTAATGTAGAAGTTCCGAGGAACCGTCACCTTTGATCTCAGAAGTATCCACTTCAGGAGGTTGGTGGGCATCTGTACTTATAAGTTTATTAAGCTTATTATATATGTAGGGGACTCTATTACTAATAGAGTCTAATTCAGATTCGAATTTCTTAAGTTCTGAATCCAGGCGTCGGATGTTCCTGTCAATCTAATTACATTGTAAGGAGAATCCTAGGAAGCACGCAAAGTACCATCTCATATGTTTGCGTTGCAAGTGACACTTTCTCATCAGATAAAAGGCGAGCAGACTTCAAATTTTCTCTATATTATCCAAATGCAGAGAGTTGGGCTTGGTAGTACTAACGTATATACGAAGAACAACCTTATCTGACGGGAAAGCGGAGAATTGGAAGTGTCAGACCCACTTCTAACAAGCTCCTGTGTACCAGCATCAATTTTCACCAGCAATTCTGTTCGGGAATGTAAGTTATGTAACAAAACAAAACAAAACATAAACAAAAACAACAAAAACAAAAACAAAACATGTAAACCAACAAGACCAACGTTGGGCTCTTTCGTCGAGATCCTTCATCAACATCAAGTTGCGACCGACATCCCCCGGCAACGTCGAAATGCCTGTTTTATGTTATGAAATTGCAAGTTGGTTTTGGAGGTACTCCCGCACTCTCGAGGTAGTTCTCAAGGTAACTGCGGTGCATCATCACTACTCCTGACACTTATGGGAAAATGATCTTGATGAGCTCAACACAAAAAAAATACACGAAAGGTGCTGCTCTGGGTCAAAGTAAAATGTGAAGGTTGTTGCATATGGACTTGGCAATGCAGACGGCAGTTCCAGGATTCCCATGGGACATGAGAAGAATGACAATTCGGTCAAATGTGGCACATGCTGTGAGGTGCCGTCCGGACTGTGCAATTGTTTTTGTTTTGTTATTTGTGGAGTGAGTTTATTGGTATGGAAGAGAATGAAGTGATACTGAAATGCCGTGAATCCATTCCTCAGATATTTTGGTTGTGAAGTATTTTCTTCCTTTCACTTTGATGGATGGAAACTTTGCAACGAGGGATATTTCATGCTCAAGGTTGTTTCTGATGTGCCGAATGTAGAGTTCTTTCCAGTCAACATTTTCACAAACTTCTTTGATTCCATGGTGAAAACAAACCAAGCAGAATATCTAAATGAACGAGTAGTTTTACTAAATAAAATTTTGTCATTGAGCATACTTGTTGCTCATTGCTCACAAAGAAGTTCCGCCATGTTTTGCAAACAAGCTGGAAGTCAACTAGTCCTCTGTTGTCCAAAAACCCACATACTTGCAGAAGTGGATCCAAGGATATATTCCCAATAAGTGTTCCCTCTGGCCAGTCCCCACTCCCTTCAAAAGCGGCAGAAGCCTAATACTAATAAATAAGCAGAAACAAAGGAGATAATAGCCACCAAGCCGAACAAACCTTTGTCATTGGTGGGCACAGGATTTTAGCCAAGTAAGGCAGTTCTCCTGGCAGGAACCCACAATTTGCCGTGTTCCTAGGGGCGAACTGCATTCCCAAAGTTTTGTGAGTCACACTTGAAGCCAGCACGAGACCGTCATGACTGGCAACCACCTCGTTAGAGTCAAAAAAAGAAAGTCCTTCTGCCTCGAGGGCAAACAACGAACACTCACAATTTCAAGGTCATAAAGGCCATGCTCCGTCCCAATGAAGCCACCCAATGACGTCTTTGACACCACTCCCCTGCTGCTCCTGTCTTCTTCGCGTGTGGTCGCCATCTTTCGTTAAAAAAATCATTAATCTGAATGATTCCTTCAACCCTCCTCCGGGATAAGACCACTTGATAGAGTTTCTGCCACGTTGTGGAAACGTTGTTCGCGAGTTTAAGGTGCGGAGTTTAAAAGTTTAAGGAACGTTTTGTTGGCGGCCTGTAGACAAAGTGGAAAAACCCATTTTCATCAAAAAAACTGTGGGCAAGGGTGAGACCATGCCGGTGGCGTCACCGCGTCGGCGACGGCAGGGACACGAGGTCAAGTGAGAAAAGCACAGAGGTAACGACCATCCAATTGTGGGAGGCTGCATTGTGTATCACACTGGCTGTTCACCCAAGTTGCACTGGTTGCTTTGTCCCATGTACTCCTTTTGGACTGGCCTACAACATGTAATGTAAACACATTACCACTTGTGCCAAAAAATTCACAATTCACCAATTTGGACACCTTTCATAAAAATTGAAAGGAAATTGGTCTCAAGCTTTGGGACCATCCCTCCTGAATCACACTTGTGGGACTGACCAACCAAATGTGAGAATGGGGTCTTGAATCAGTGTTGGAATGGTGAGTTGTACTGGGGAGAGTGGGCTGTGTACAACAAACAGAAGAAACAACAAAAATAAACACTTTGTTTCCATTTTATCTTGCAATCATGTGGTGTGTAGTTGTGTTTTTATGTGGGGAAGCCCAAGGTGCCTGCTGGAGGCCAGAGAAAAAGAAAAAGGGGAAACCACACAAAAGTGGCTCACGTTGTTCGCACACTTTTGTGTGGATCACGAAACATGTAAAAACTCAACAGTTTTTTCTGGAGTGTGCATACAGGCCCTGTGCCATCTGGCTTAAGGTTGGGATGAATCCTGCTCAGAATGTGTCACGGTGGGCATCGCCGTGACGCATTTTGAGATGTTTCTCCCTTTTAGGATTTCCCTGTTCAAATGGCACATGGGGGAGGGGAGGTGACACTGAGGCCCTTTTGTCATCATTGACAAAGTCAATGCTAATATGTACCAACTGGAGAATGACAGAGGATTTCCCCTTGCCCAGCTGATCCATGTGAGGCATATCTGGGTCAAAGGGCGGCTGTTTTTTTGCATGTCAAGTTCCTGTAAAAACAGCCGCCCATTTTTTTTGGGCGGCTGTCCTATCAAAACCACGTGCAAAACAGCCGCCCCCAAGGGCGGCTGTCATAAGTGCTGTGGGAAGTGGCTAGCACAAAAGGAAAAGGTGTCCCCTGTTGTGCAATGATGGAAGAACAGCACAGGAAGGTGGTAAATATGAGTGTGTTTGTTTTGATTGGAAAAGCCACCCTACAATTAACATCCTGGTAAACACATGATAGAACAGAGAAAATGGCAGTAAGTGGCCTTCCAAGCCTCCCATGTCCAAGCAGATCCCTTGGATCAACAACAAAGAAAAAACCATTTTGGTTTTTTTCGATGGGGAAGAACCACGCAGCAACAACGCTGACACTGGCAACAAAGTCCCCAGCAACTACACTCACACCCCCAGGGCAAATGGTGGTGAGAAGTCCAAAAGGAAAACCAACAGGAGGGGTGGTGGAAACACGTACTTTGACACCACCTCCCTTCATGCAAGTGCCAACACTGAAGTGGGGGTGTACACCCGCGGTGATGCCTGCAGCGACTCAAACACTCACAGCCACACCCACAACAACACCTGTGGCAACTCCAACACCGGCGGCGACACCCGTGGCGACACCCGCGGCGACACCGGCGACGACACCGGCGACGACACCCGCGGCGACACCGGCGGCGACACCGGCGGCGACACCGGCGGCGACACCCGCGGCGACACCCGCGGCGACACCCGCGGCAACACCAATACAAACAACAAAACCATCAACACAACCATCAACAAGACATTCACAAACAAGGGCCAACACACACAAAAAACAAAACCACCAGTCACAACTAAAAAAACAATCAACAAAACAAAACACAACACCAAAACATAACCATTATCTTCGTTCAAGTACATCAAGACATTCTATCAGTGTTTGTCCAAAGTCATCCTTTGATTCTCTTTCCACACCCAGTTCATCTGAGGAGGATAATG
>JAHLWZ010001064.1:0-22833 GCA_020536535.1 Pelomyxa schiedti | reverse complement strand
ACTGTTGTTATTGGTTGCTGTGACGGGTTCATGTATGCCGTTGACTACGGAAGTTCTTCATTAGTAATCAGACTACCCTTCACAGTGAATGAACCGGTATCCGCCATGTGCTGCTACAGGTTCCTTTTTTGTTCTAATAACTCTCCTATTCACTCTATATATATGGCTAAACCTGCCCCCTTCTTTTTTTTAAAAAAGAGGAAAGACTGAGGACCTACTTATATGCGGTGGTGCATTTGATGGACTTCGCATTTTCCACGGCGCCGACGGCCACAGCACGGTACCGGTCCCACAATCTCCACTCTCTAGGAGACATTTGATTGATTTGTGATTTGCAGGTTAAGCCACTTGGGGACTGGGTGAACTCCCTCGCTGTCGTACCTCCATGTGGACGTGATAGCAGCAATACCCCGGTCGTGTGTGCCTCGATGCACAATGGCAACACGTCACCTGTGCTCGTTACCGAAACGTAACAACCAGTTCTTTCGGATTTCAGTGGTGTCAAAATTCGGCCCCCGTGAACCTTCTACTTTTAAGGGAAAGGACCAAGATGGTTGTTGATTAGGGGGTAAGTCATCAATGTCTTCTACACAATCAACATCGCAACGACGCTTTCTGTGAAGGACACTCCGAGTGTTAAGGAAATTAAACCCAAACGACGTAGGAGCCCAGCCCCAACCAAAAACCAACAAAACAAAAGCAACACTCGATACTTACCATTCCATGGACGAGAAGGAGCAACAACCAGAAAAACCCCAAGAACCGGGCGACACTAACAGCACTCACCATGTCATTAAGCTTAGTGACGTCACAACGGCCGGTACCCCTACGCGCTCTGCCATTGGTAGTTGCGAAGGAAAAAGCCCGGTCGTCAGTTGGCACGACACGGTCCACGACAAGAATGACTCACAGAACCCACCGCCGCAACCTCAGCACCCGCAACCCATAATCAGGTCATCGAGTGGCGGCGGAGGGGGCGGCAAAAGGACGGTCGTCATCAAAAACGCAAGCGAGGTTGTGCAAGTGTCTGGCGGGGACCGAGACGATCCCATAAGTTCGCGGGCCGACAGGGCCAGGTCTATCTCCACGGTCACAACAACGAGCGTGGCTAGTAGCGTCACTCTTTCGTCAGGGGCAAGTTCAAGTGGCGGCGAAAGCACAACGAGTAGCATCACTGTCAGTATCAGAACCGGGATACTGGACTCTGATGCGGAGAGTGTGGATGCCTCGGCGAGCGATTATGGGACAAGGAGCCACAAGGACAAGAATAAGAAGAAGGGAAAAAGAGTGAGGCCTTTGGTGCTGAAGATTCTGTTTTCAATATCTTTTATTGTGCTGATTATAGCTATTATTGCTGCAGTTGTCCCCTCTGCTACAGTCTGGGCTAAGGCGTCCAAGGGAATCACCGATTTGGAAGACAAGTCCATGAATGACAAGATATCAGCAATCTGCAATAACATAAAAGTGATGATGGAGACCAGGCTCGGAAACTTTGAGAAGGAGGTAGCAAGCTCCGTGGGATTCGCAAACACAATGGTATCACAGAAGCTGGATGGAACCAACGCTACATCTTTGCCACTTGATCTTACATACAATGCTTCGAGGCACATTCTTACTATGCTGACAGTGTACGGTGGTGTGGTGGAATCTCTTGGTGTTTGGGTTTCCGAGGGACTCTATATCGTTGCTCCAAAAAGTTGGGCTGGGGCTGTTCATGGCTTTCAACGTGGGTATGAAAACCAATTTCTTTTTTGGTCTCTACTCACTTCTCTAAAGATACGGGTCTAACTGCACAATGGAAATCTACTATTACTTGATTGATAAGTATGAACCAAACTGGGATACTCCGCTAACCTTCCCAATTGTACCATTCCGGGAGCATGCCTCACTCTCAGATGAACAATGGGCAACTTTTAGTTCTGACCTCACTCTTATGTGGGGAAACGTTGGTATATTTGACAACAATGAAATCATTACTGCAGACTTGTACGCCCCTCTTTTCCTTCCCGATTCATCGGAATTGGGTGGCTTTGTTACTTGCTCTATTGCTGCTGACAGCTTTATATCCCTTATGACAGACTCCGAACAGGATGGAATCATTTGCACATTCGTCCAGAACTACAACGGAACGATACTCAGCAGCACATGCGAAGATGCTTCATACAAGAATGGATCACAAGTGGTCACAGTGAACACAGACAACTCGACTATCTGGGAAGTCAGGGACTCCGCATCACATCTTGCGGCTGTGCTCGCTGGAAACCTTTCAGAAGTTTCCATTTTCCAAGGCAAGGGCTATATCGTCGCGTTCCAGCGCATCGAATCGATTTATGGGTTCACGGCAATCACAACTGTAATTGGCGGTATGTCGTTGCGATTTGCGACTTTCTCTGATGTGCTCTATAAATAGACATCAACTACTTCCAGAAGACTTACAACAGAGTGCAAAATCACACCGAAAGATTCATTATTATCATCATGATCGTTGCGCTTATTCTCGCTGGAACCCTTTCTGTGTTCACACTGGGAGGACAACTTCAAGTCATCCAAAGGATCAAGAAGATCAGTGATGTGAGTGTTGGTTCCAGTGCTTCAACCCAACCGCGTATTCATGGCTCCACTGTGCACCCAGAAGAAGAACTGGATAAATCCAGAGGAGTGACCACGAACCTCGGAGGGTTCTTGAGAAAGATCAACGCATTCAGCCGGCTGACTGAAATCAAACTGATACTTGAGAAGCTCGAGTGGCTCGACGGAAAAGTGCAAATCGTTGCCGCGTTTGTGCCGGTGATTTCAAAGCTTGTGTGCAGGCAACAATTCTCGGACTTGGCGATCCTGGAATCGTCTTTGTCAAGGAGGATGGGATGTTATTTGTTCTGTGACATCGAAAGTGTGTAGATTCCGCCAAATCTGTTTTACTTTGCTCATACCTCACACCGAAAAGATTTCACAGCATTGTGCGAGTCGGTTTCACCGGACATTGCAGCCAAGCTTCTTGAGTTGTTTTATGACACCGCTGAGAGAGCCGCGAAGGCACACAAACACAACTTGCTTGTGAAGAGGCTCGGCGATGGAATTTTCTTCACATGGGGGTTCCAATTGGAGGTTCGCATTACTTCAACGTCAATGTGAAACATTTCGGCTCACCATCAAAAAACAGGTTGAAAAGAAGAAATCAAGCAGCACACCGCTCCCGGCACTTGCATACGCAGCAGCACTCAGGATTGCGGAATCGGTGGTTGAACTGTCACGGAAAGCTGAAGCACTTGTTGGATCGGAGGCACCGGATTGGCACTGCACACTCAGAATCGGAATCACCACGGGACCGGCGCTCCACGGCCTGCTCAAGACTGACACCCTCATCAACCCCGACGTGGTCGGCGCCGCGGTATGTCATTTCTTTCCCTATGTTCTATCACTCCCCCCAAGTTTACAACCAATCACAGGTGAACTTTGCAGCCCGGTGTCAAACCGTCGGGAAGCTCGCAAACATCAAGGAACTCTCCCGGCAGGAACTTCCTACACTGTCATTAGCAGCAACAACAACAACAAACAACGTCGACGAGGTCGACGGGCCCGACCGCGTCGTGTGCACGATCACGAGCGACATGGCCACGCACCAAGCCAACACGCACCTCGCCGAGCAGCTCTCGTCGGACACACCCAACCCGTCAGTACAGATGGTGCACGCGGCCGTGGTCGCAAGCAAGAGCGTGGAGGCATACACGAGGTACCTGGTCGAGGATGTCCCACTGCAGGGGATCGGCAAGACCAACCTCAGCGTCACCTTTGTAACTCGGAACAAGGCGGCTCAGAGGCTGAGGCAACATAAAGAACACCGAAGACAAGGCCATCATCATCATCAGCAGCAGGAGCAGCAAACAACCACAACCAACCTCAACTGAAACAAAAGTGAAGTTGGGCTGGTGGTGGGTGACTGGGAGGGACCCCAAACTGTGGGGTTGAGCTCTCCAAATGTAACTATAGTTAAACACCATGTCACCCAGTCCAACCAACACCATTGGTGCACCTTTCAGGAACCAAAATTCATTGTTTGCACCTCCATTCCGGGTAAATCAAAGGAGGAATTCGTGGACAATCACGAGTCCACCCTTTTCGCTATCGTTGACTTACGGGACTTTCCCTAAAGCAGATTCTTCCACCCATCACCGTTCCCAAGTTACTTGTTGTGTCTTTTTTTTACCCTTGTTGTGTGTGTCGTGCCAAATGGCGCTGTTAGCTAATAGTACACCCCCACGAACGTCGTCCTCAGGCCTGTCTTCCACATCACCAAACGTCGACAGCCTGACGACATCCTCATCCTCCAGTACTCCCTTTGTTCCCTTATTATTCGCTACATACAACTTTGAAACACTGAAACACAGGGTCAATAACCTTGCTTTTTTTTTTCTATAAAAAAGGGGGAGACTGCTCCAGTGACGACGAGCAGGAGCATTATGGGAACAAGGACGGCGGACAACGGCGGCCTAGGCGACGCGAGCGGAAAAAAAGCCGGCCAGCCGTACTCCGGGTGATGATGTCAATCTCCTTCATCGTTCTGGTAATCGCCGTGGTCGCGGCGGTTGTTCCTTCTGCGACCATTTGGGCCACTTCCTCGCACGGAATCTACGACCTGCAGGACCAGTCCCTCACCGACACCATATCTACTCTCTGCTACAACATCAAGGCCACAATGGAGACGAACCTCGGGAACTTTGAGAAGCAGCTCAAGAGCTACGTTGAGTTCGCGAATTGCATGATATCCGAGACACTTCCGGTAAATTCCACGTCGATTCCGCTTGGGATAGCTTGGAATGAGACTAGGCAGTTGACTAGCATGATGACTGTAT
This sequence comes from Pelomyxa schiedti, assembly GCA_020536535.1. Lineage (NCBI taxonomy): Eukaryota > Evosea > Pelobiontida > Pelomyxidae > Pelomyxa > Pelomyxa schiedti. The sequence goes on along the minus strand of JAHLWZ010001064.1, from coordinate 17,983 downwards.
ATGGTGGTGTCATGGAATCATACGGGCTTGTTGTCGATGAAGGCTTGTATATTGTGGCACCATATAGTTGGGCCGGCGCTATTCAGATATTCCAGTATGGGTATGAGCAAACATATTTTCACTGGATAAGGTCTAACTGATCGCGTCGTTACTAGGTTTGGCGATAATTTCACGAATGTCGTTTACCCTTATTTGATTGATAAGTATGAGCCAAACTGGGTGGCACCTTACAACATTGTCTTCCCTGAAAAGTTCCGTAGACACAGTACACTCTCAGATGAACAATGGGAAACTTTCACCTCCGAGAAGACCCTTATGTGGGGAAGCGTTGGTGTTGTAAAAAATAACCAAGTCATCACTGCAGACTTATACGCCCCTCTTTTCCTTCCTGAGTCATCCCAAATGGGCGGCTTTTTGGCTGGCTCCATTGCTGCAAGCCATTTTATATCCCTTTTGTCAGAAACCGAACGGGATGGAATCATTTGTACGTTCGTCCAGAACAACAACGGAACGATACTCAGCAGCACATGCGAAGTTGCGTCATACATGGTTGGATCACAAGTGGTAACTGTGAACACATTCAACTCGACTATCTGGGAAGTCAGGGACTCCTCATCAAACCTGGCCACGGTGCTTGCCGGGAACCTTTCGCAGGTTTCCATCTTCCACGGCCGGAATTACACTATCGCGTTCCTACACATCGAATCGATTTATGGATTCACTGCAATCACAACCGTAATTGCAGGTAATTTATAATGAACGAACATAACCACAAATAACACATTTACAAACAGACACCAACTACTTCCAGAAGACTTACAATGAAGTGCAGAGGAACACTGCAAAATTCATCTCGCTGAGTATGATCCTTGCCATTGTTCTTGCTGGCACCCTTTCTGTGTTCACACTGGGAGGACAACTTCAAGTCATCCAAAGGATCAAGCGAATCAGTGAAGTGAGTGTTGGTTCCAGTGTCTCCTCAACCCCGCGGCATTTTAGCAGTTCCAGGGTGCACCCTGAAGAAGAACCAAACAAATCACGAGCAGTGACCACGAGCTTCAGAGGGTGCTTGAGAAAGATCAACGCATTCAGCCGGCTGACTGAGATTCAACTGATACTTCAGAAGCTCGAGTGGCTCGACGGAAAAGTGCAAATCGTTGCCGCGTTTGTGCCGGTGATTTCAAAGCTTGTGTGCAAACAACAGTTCTCGGACTTGGCGATCCTGGAATCGTCTTTGTCAAGGAGGATGGGATGTTATTTGTTCTGTGACATCGAAAGTACCTGGATCCCCTCTTGGTTTCTTCCTCACCAAAAAATAAATAAATAGATTTTACAGCACTGTGTGAGTCAGTTTCACCGGACATTGCAGCCAAGCTTCTCGAGTTGTTTTATGACACCGCTGAGAGAGCCGCGAAGGCACGCAAACACAACTTGCTTGTGAAGAGGCTCGGCGATGGAATTTTCTTCACATGGGGATTCCAATTGGAGGTTTGCATGACTTCAAAAAGAGTGAATCATTTCGGCTCACCATCAAAAAACAGGTTGAAAAGAAGAAATCAAGCAGCACACCGTTCCCGGCACTTGCATACGCAGCAGCACTCAGAATCGCGGAATCGGTGGTTGAACTGTCACGGAAAGCGGAAGCACTTGTTGGATCGGAGGCACCGGATTGGCACTGCACACTCAGAATCGGAATCACCACGGGACCGGCACTGCACGGCCTGCTCAAGACTGACACCCTCATCAACCCCGACGTGGTCGGTGCTGCGGTATATCATTATCGTCCCCTCTCTCTTGTTCCATCTATCACTCCAATTTGACAATTAAATAATCACAGGTGAACCTAGCAGCCCGGTGTCAAACTGTTGGGAAACTTACAAACATCAAGGAACTCTCCCGGCAAGAACTTTCCCCAGCAGCAATAGAAGGAGGAGGAAGCGAGGGAGATTGCAATGACCGTGTTGTGTGCACGATCACGAGTGACATGGCCACACACCAAGCAAACACGCACCTCGCCGATCAACTCGCATCCACTGTAAACACAAACACAACAACAACAACCGGCAACGGCAGCAGTAACAGCACCAACAACCTCAACCCATCAATACAAATGGTCCACGCATCCAAGATTGCATCACAGAGCGTTGAGGCATACACGAGATATCTCGTTGAAGACGTTCCCTTGCAGGGAATCGGCAAGACAAACCTCAGTGTCACCTTCGTCACTCGCAACAAGGCGACCCACAGGCTCCTGCTGAAGAAGCAAGTCCCATCAAACCAATGCTGAGGAATTACCGCAAATGTATAATAAACAGGCTGAATATAATTTATTTTGTACACAATCTGCACCTCCTTCTAAAAGAAAAGATCAGTTCAAACGAGAGTTTGATTTGATCACGTGGTGTCAGGGAAAAAACAATACAACGAAAAACGGATGTCCGAGGAAAGGAGGAACTAACACGAAAAAAACACGTGTGGTTTTCGCGTGAGACACCAACCAAATGAGCACACACCAACAACACCAACCACCAACAGTGGAACCCCACACAACAACAGGAATTGCCAGCCCCATCGTGGTGAACCTCCGCACCAAGGTGGTTCTGGACAAAGCCGCCGGTTCCGTAACCTCCACCTCCACGTCAGTCTCCCTGTCCCTGTCTTCTTCCTCTACCGCCGCCCCCAGCGACGACGACTACGACAATGACGAGTCCAATGACCCCAGAACGAAGGGGGCCCCCCAGAGGGCCCGAGGGCGAGAGCGGAGACGGAAACGAGGGAGGCCCATCGTCCTGCGGGTGCTGCTGTCGATCTCGTTCATCGTGCTGGTGATCGCGCTGCTCGCCGCGGTCGTGCCCACCAACATCATCTGGGTGATGTCGTCGCGGGGCATCCAGAAGCTGCAGGACGAGTCGCTCGAGTCGACCATCTCGGCCAGGTGCCTCTCGATCGAGGCCACCATGGTGACCCACATCGAGAACTTCGAGCAGGAGATGGGCAGCTCGATGGCGTTCGTGAACAGGATGATCGCCAAGAGGATGCTGGCCGAGGCCGGGGACCCGGCCCCCGCGTCGGTCCCGCTCGGCGTCGCGTACAACGAGACGGTGCGGCTCACGACGATGCTGGAGGTGTACGGCGGGATCATGGACTCGTTCGGGGTGTTTGTCGATGAGGGGATGTACATCGTGGCACCCCGCAGCGTCGTCGGCGCAGTGCAGATGTTCCAGTACGGGTATGGGATAGATTGAGCTCGGTTCGGCGGAACTAACTCTGTTGCTTTGCTCCGTGTGTTTAGATTTGATTCAAACTGTTCTACGGTTCTCTACCCTTACCTCATTGATGACTACGAGCCGAACTGGGATGTTCCCCTGAACGTACCAATAATACCCCTCGGAAGACACTCGGAACTCTCGGACGAACAATGGGACACACTGGCTTCAACGTCTTCCCTGATGTGGACAAGCGTTGGTGCCAGGAAAACTGAAATAATATCCGCTGAGCTGTGTGCGCCACTTTTCCTCCCAGGTTCGGCAAATAAACTCGCAGGATTTGTCAGCGGTGCAATTGCCGCGAGCCACTTCATCTCCCTTTTGCCTCAAGACAACGAAGATGGAATCATTTGCACGTTCGTCCAGAACTTCAACGGAATGATACTCAGCAGCACATGCGAGGTGGCATCGTACATGAATGAAACAGAAGTTATTTCAGTGAACACACTCAACTCGACGATCTGGGAAGTCAGGGACTCCGCATCACACTTGGCCACTGCACTTGCTGGGAACATTTCAGAGGTTTTCATTTTCCACGGTCGGAATTACACGGTTGCGTTTCTGCAGATCAAGTCGAGTGGTGGATTCACAGCAGTTACAACAGTCATTGCTGGTACTTTTTCCCATTCCCTGAAAACCGATTCTCATACAATCCCTCCCCTCCCTCCAGACACGGACTATTTCCAGCAGACTTACTCCGAAATACAAAATATGACGGAGCACTACATCACTCTCAGTATTCTTTTGGCACTTGTTCTTGCCGGAACTCTTTCAGTGTGCACCCTTGGAGGGCAACTTCAAATCATCCACAGAATCAAAAAGATCAGCGATATCAGCGTTGGGGCCAATGACTCTCACAGACACAAATTCGGAGGATCTAAGGTGCACCCTGGTGAACTTCCAGAAGAAGAACCAAAGATGTCGCTGTCTGAGCGCGTTGGAGGGTGGCTGAAAAAGATCAACGCATTCACCCGGCTCACAGAAGTTCAACTGATCCTTCAGAAACTCGAATGGCTCGAAGGGAAAGTGAGGATCGTCGTTGCATTCGTTCCTGTTGTTTCCAAGCTTGTGTGCAAACAACAATTCTCGGATTTGGCGATCCTGGAATCATCTTTGGCAAGGAGAATGGGGTGTTACCTGTTCTGTGACATCGAAAGTACGCTCGCACCCTTCTATTTTCCTCCTACTCACTTCATCAAAAGACTTCACTCCGCTGTGTGAGTCAGTGTCACCGGACATTGCAGCCAAGCTTCTCGAGTTGTTTTATGACACGGTTGAAAGAGCCGCGAAGGCACGCAAACACAACTTGCTTGTGAAGAGGCTCGGCGATGGTATCTTCCTCACGTGGGGATTCCAATTGGAGGTTTGCCTATCCACTATCCCACCCACTATCCCCACTCATTCTGCCTCACACAGGTTGAAAAGAAGAAATCAAGCAGCACACCGTTCCCGGCACTTGCATACGCGGCAGCACTCAGAATCGCGGAATCGGTGGTTGAACTGTCACGGAAAGCTGAAGCACTTGTTGGATCGGAGGCACCGGATTGGCACTGCACACTCAGAATCGGAGTCACAACGGGACCGGCACTGCACGGTCTGCTCAAGACTGACACCCTCATCAACCCCGACGTGGTCGGTGCTGCGGTATAATATTGCCCCCTATGTTCTATCACTCCCAAGTTTACAACCAATCACAGGTGAACTTGGCAGCCCGGTGTCAAACTGTTGGGAAGCTCGCAAACATCAAGGAACTCTCCCGCCTCGAACTTTCAACCTCGCCACCACCATCAACACCACCATCTACAGCAGAAGGAGGAGCAGGAAGCGAGGGAGATTGCAATGACCGTGTTGTGTGCACGATCACGAGCGACATGGCCACACACCAAGCAAATACACACCTCGCCGATCAACTCACATCCTCAAGCGCAACTGGAAACAACACAACTCCGATTCAAATGGTCCACGCATCCAAGATTGCATCACAGAGCGTTGAGGCATACACGAGATATCTCGTTGAAGACGTTCCCTTGCAGGGAATCGGCAAGACAAACCTCAGTGTCACCTTCGTCACTCGCAACAAAGCAACTCACAGGCTCATCCAACCGCGAGAGAAACTACAAAGCTAAGGATACATTTGTATACAATGTGTAAAAAGATACTTATTTTAGTTGTTTTGTAGAATATGTATGTAAAAAAATTAACATTGTACTGTTGGCTCTCTACAAGTGATAGTGGTAAGATAATTACAGCTGGACGTGGTCCATTAATTGGTTGATGTTGTTGGTCTTGAGTGTTCTAGTTGATGATGCATGGCCTGACTTCTGGTCACAAAGGTGACACTGAGGTTTGTCTTGCCTATTCCCTGCAGTGGAATGTCTTCCACGAGGTATCTCGGGTAGGCCTTCACGCTCTTGCTGGCCACTTTGGCAGCATAATGGAGGCTGTTGGATGGAGTGGGTGGTGGCCGGGGGTCTGTGTTTGTGTTCGTGGAATTGGTTCCGGAAGGTGCCGGTTCTGCTGTGGAATTCTGTTGTGTTTGTGTTGTTGCCGGCCGGGAAGGAGGACTGTTGAGGTATTGTTCGGCGAGGTTGGAGTTGGCTTGGTGAGTGGCCATATCGCTTGTGATAGTACAGAGTACTCGGTCCGGCCCTGTGGGGTCACAAGAAAGCTGCTGCAGGGAGAGCTCTTTCACTTCCGCAATCTTGCCCACAGACTGACACCTTGCAGCAAGGTTCACCTTGATGATTAGTTAGGGAGTGAGCGTAACGGTGTGAGGACAAAATACCGCAGCGCCGACAACGTCAGGGTTGATGAGGGTGTCTGTTTTGAGAAGGCCGTGGAGTGCCGGTCCCGTGGTGATACCGACTCGGAGTGTGCACTCCCAATCTGGCGCCTCTGTTCCTATCAGTGCCTTGGTTCTTTCAGAAAGTTCAATAACGGACTCAGCTATTCTGAGCGCGGCAGCGTATGCCAGGGCCGGTAGTGGTGTGCTGCTTGATTTCCTCTTTTCGAGCTTTTCATAAAAAAAAGAGCCAGTTAGACAGAAAAGGGAAGGGCTGGGAGATTTACCTCTAACTGGAAGCCCCATGACAGGAAAACGCCATCACCCAATCTCTTCACAAGTAAATTATATTTCTGAGTTTTGGCAGCCTTTTCCACAGTGTCATAAAAGAGTTCTAGGAGGCCTGCGGCAGTGTTTGGCGAAACCGATTCACAGAGTTGTGTGAAATCTGAGGGCTGTCAGTGCAGGAAAAGGAAGTAGGGAAATTCACTCTCAATGTCACAGAAGAGATATGAACCCATTCTCCTGGCCAGTGATGATTCTAATATTGCCAGGTCAGAGTATTGCTGCTTGCACACAAGCTTCGAAATCACAGGAACAAATGCGGCGACAATTTGAACCTTCCCTTCGAGCCACTCCAATTTTTCAAGGATTAACTGAATCTCGGTCAAGTAACTAAATATGTTCACCTTGTGAAGTACTCCAATGAGAGGCCACTTGGAAGGCGTTGATGTCGGCGAAACATTTTGAGCAGGTGTTGCAACACTGCCACGTTCCACTGCACTCCCAGCGGTAAAAGGGCGCAAACTTGCAGATTGGGCGTCTCCAGTAATATTTGTCTCACTGATTTGTTTTATCCTTTTGATAACCCGAAGCTGTCCTGCAAGTGTGCATACTGAAAGCGTTCCAGCAAGAATAGCAGCAATGATTATGCTCGCCGTAATCATCTTTTTAGTTACACCCTGAACGCCGTTGTAATAATGGCGGAAGTATTGTGATTCTAGAAGGAGAGGGAAGTAAGAACCAAGCAGATAAAAGTATTATAATTTCAAGTAAGCTTACTTTTCATTACCTGCAATAACAGTTGTTATGGCCTTGAAACCGTTATTGGACTGGATGTGCAGAAACCCAACGGAATAATTGCGTCTGTGATATATAACTACATCACTGTTGCTTTCAGCGAGGGCACTGAGTAGTAGAGACGAGGAATCCCTTACTTCCCAAATGGTAGAGTTACTTGTGCTCACAGTGACCATAGTGGTATCTACCACGTATGTGGCTGCCTCACAAGTACTACTCAGGATCTGTCCGCTAGGATATTGAATAAAGGTGCAGATAATCCCTTCTGGAGGATTCTCTCCAAAAACTGAGAGAAAGTCTGCTGCGTTGATAGAGGCGGAATACAGTCCAGAAACTGTTGCTGATCCGGGCAGCCACAGACCAGCAAAGAGAGCTGCGATTTGGTTCCTAGTGTTTCTTGGGACTTGCACATCTCCCCAGGCCAGTGAGCTGCGTGAAAGCGATGCCAACGATTCATTGGATATAGTGGCGAACCGACGGAATGGGGCAAGACGAAGTGGTAAGACGGCATCCCATTTGGGTTCGTAACTGGCAATGTCATACTGATATAATGTGCAGTTGTATGACGCTTCATCATATCTTTTAGGTCATGAATTTACTAAAGGGAAGAGTGTACATATAATACCCATATTGCAGGGCCAGAACAGAACCCACCACGCTTTTTGGTGCAAATGCGAACATCCCAATGTCAAGGAAAACAGCCAGAACTTCCACGAATCCCGCATAAACAGACAGCAAAGGCCTGCAAGTCTTTGTCCCTCTCATCAGCATGTCAAGAGTTAGAGCCGAAGTGTAGTAGTCCGAGGAATTCCCGCCGGTAGCTTCCTTCTGAACAATTGAAGCGATAACAGAGTTTGCGAAGTTGGCAGCTCCGAGCATCTGCATCTCCATGCTGTTGAGATTCGTCTGCAGCGACGTTTTGATGTTGATGCACCTGGCAGATATGGAATCTACCATCGCTTGAGTCTGCAGAGTCCTCAGGCCCTGTCCAGATAGGCCCCAGGCTGCCACAGAAGGCCCAAGGGCAGATACAACTGAAACAACCAGAACAATGAACGAGATTGAGAGTGCTATTTTTGCAACCAGCGGGCGCGGCGACGCAGGTTTTTTTTTGCGGCTCCTTCGCCTCGATACGCCGGGCTCGCCCCCCTCGTCATCCGACGACGACACCGAATACGAGTTATGGGAGCTCAGGGAAAAGTCGCTGCCGGAAGAGGCCGAGCACACTGACGACTTCCTCGGGGTAGTGGTTGTGGTAGTGGTGGCAGCTGCGATTTGAACAGAATTATGGGGCGGCGTGGGTGGCAATGACGACAGCGTGACGCTGGGGCCCTGGTCCTCCTCCATGTTACTCTTCATCTACTCCCTCTTTTGGTTGATTGTTCGTTCCTTGCATCTTCTCGACTGAAATTTCATCAAGGGAAATTCAGCGAAGGTCACAGCACAAAACGAATTGGACTGGTCCAGGGACTGGGGGTGAGATGAAGAAGATTCAAACTTGCAAAAAGGGACTCGGTTTAATTTGGGTCTTATTCTTATTCTTGTACTTGAAGATGGGGGGATTGGGGGGTGTTTAGGGGAGGGAAGCTGGCTTGGTGCAGAACTTGCCAGCGAACTTGGCAGCGGCTCCGAGTTCCTCCTCAATGCGCATGAGCTGGTTGTACTTGGCAAGCCTCTCGCTCCTGCATGGTGCTCCGGTCTTGATCTGTCCGGTGCGGCACCCAACGACGAGGTCGGCAATGAATGTGTCCTCGGTCTCACCGCTGCGGTGGGAGACCATGCAGCCCCAGCCGTGGTTGAGTGACATCATTCCGGCGCGGATTCCCTCGGTGACGGTTCCGATTTGGTTCAGCTTGAGAAGAAGGGCGTTGCAGGCGAGCTTGGTCTGAGCCTCGGCAATGCGCTTGGGGTTGGTGACAAGGAAGTCATCACCGACCTGTAGGGCAATGAGTAAGATGGGAGATAAACAAAGGGGGGAGGTAATACAATTTGGATCCTGTTGCCCATTCGAGCGGTGAACTTGATGTAGGTCTCCCAGTCATCCTGATCAAATGGATCCTCAATGCTGTGAGGACATTAGACATCGGTGTGTACAAAGGGAAACCAACCTGAAAATGTCGTAGTCGCGGCAGAACTCCTCATAAAGGTCGATGAGTTGATCTGGGGTGAGCCTGAGGGATGGGTCCTTCTTGCCCTCTGGGAGCTTCTTGCCCAAGTCATAGAAACCATTCTCGTAGAACTCACTGGCGGCAACATCCATGCAAATCTGGACCTTGCCCTTGTAGCCAGCAGCGGCAATGGCCAATGTGACGAGTTCCAAACCCTCACGGTTGTTCTGGATTGGGGGAGCAAAGCCACCCTCATCACCAACGTTGCAAGCATCGGCGCCATAGCGGCTGTGAATGACTCCCTTGAGCTTGGCATAGACTTCAGCACCCATTCGCATGGCCTCGTGGAAGTTTGCAGCGCCGGTTGGGCAGATCTAGTATGGTTGGGAGAGGAAAGGGAGAAAAAAAGTGATTTACCATGAACTCCTGCATGGCGAGGTTGTTGCCAGCGTGGGCACCACCGTTGATAACGTTGAAGCAAGGAACTGGGAGGATAACATCTCTCTGGCCAGCAAGCTCCTGAAAGTACGTTACAAAGGTAAAAGATTAAGCTAAATCTAACCATGATGTAGCGGTAGAGGGGCTCGTGCTTGTGGGCAGCGGCTGCGCGGCATGCTGCCATGGAGACACCAAGAATGGCGTTGGCGCCGAGGCGGCCCTTGTTCTCAGTACTGTTTTGATGTTAGGGGCATGCATTTCAACAAAACTAAAAAATGGGACTTACCCATCGAGGGCAATCATGAAGTCATCAAGAGCTTGCTGGTTCAAGACAGACTTGCCAATAACAGCTGGAGCGATGATTGTGTTGACGTTGTTCACGGCCTTGAGGACTCCCTTGCCTCCAAAGCGTGTCTTGTCACCATCACTGTAAATTAATTAAGAAATGACAAAATGAATACGACAAAATCGTACATATAAAAAACAGGAAAAATTGTTTTACATACCGAAGCTCAACAGCCTCATAGATACCAGTAGAGGCACCACTTGGGACGGCGGCGCGGAACATGCCATCGGCGGTTGTGACCTCAACCTCGACGGTGGGGTTTCCACGGGAATCCAAGATCTCACGAGCAAGGACCTTTGTGATCGCGGCTTCGACTGTTGCTGCCATGTCTTGTGTGGTCGTGTTGGTTTTGTGTTTATTTGTTTTTTTATGAAAGTTTGTTGGCTTTTACTAGCCAGAAACTTCGAAGGCAGGGAAATGATGCCTCTTTCATTTGGTCTTACGTCACGTCGGTTGGCCTGCCGCTCGGCACCTGAAATCTGAAACCATCCCCAGTCTCATTGCAGGGACAAATGTCGCTCAGTCCTCAGTCTTCATCTCCAAAGTCTCACTGGCAGGACATCAACGAAGGTCAATTCGGCATTTTTTTCCTTGATCGAACGAAAAGAGAAAGAAAACCCATTGGCAACACGCACCGGGGAGGCATTGAGAGAATCAACAAACAAACAAGCAATGGGGAGATCGTTTGCTCAGAAAGTACTTGCACGCAAGGCAGGAAATGCGACAGCGACGTTGGAAGTGGGCCAGATCGTAACTTTGTCCCCCGACCATCTTCTTACTCACGATAACACTTCCGCTATTATTGGGAAGGTGTGTTTCTCAGTTCTCTGTGACGCAATTCTAACGGCATTTTGTTCTCTTTTTTTTTCCCCCCGTTTTTGACATTCTGGTGTGGTTGATATGCACAGATTTCCAAAGAGCTTGACGAGTTCGGTCTTGTTAACCCCGAACTGCCCATTATTGTTCTTGATCATGTTATCCCTGCCTCAGTGAGTTTTATTTTATAAGATTAAAATAAACTAGAGTATGAATAAGACTAAATTACTAACAGGATGAAAAAATTGCCAAGGGACACCAAGATGTCCGTAATTTTGTCAGAAAGTTTGGAGTTAAACATTTCTTTGACGCTGGTGCTGGTGTCTGCCATCAGGTGAGACACATTTAAATGCTAATGAAGGCTCAACCTCATACATGAAAGGTTGTCGTTGAGCATGGACTTGCCCCTCCGATGGGAATTGTTGTTGGAAGTGATTCACATACATGCACTTACGGCGCTGTTGGGTGCTTTGCTACAGGTGTGGTTGATATGTGATGTGGTCATCACCTCAAAGCGTACTCTCAGGTGTTGACCGCACCGAGGCAGCATCTCTTCTTCTCACAGGAGAGTTGTGGCTCCGTGTACCACCCTCAATCAAAATAGTTCTCACTGGAGCTCTTCGCCCTGGTGTAACTGCCAAAGACTTAGTCCTCACAATTGCCAAGACAATAAGTGTGTCTGGTGCCGCGTACTCTTGTATGGAATTCCATGGTGACATTCAGGTAACATATCAGATCCAACATCATTTTATTCACGTGACCTCTAGAACCTCACAATGGATCAAAGAATAACAATTTGCAATATGGGTGTTGAGATGGATGCCAAAGGTAGACTTCGCCTAAGACTTTCTCTAATAATTACGCAGCCGCTGTTTTCCCCTGTGACGACATCTGCCTCGCCTACCTTAAAAACGCTGGAGTTGATATCTCCACCATTAACTTTGAGTGGTCTGATCCTGATGCTGTTTACTCCAAGGTTTACCCTTTTTTCCTCCCATTTTTCACTTTTCTCACCAATAACAGGAGGTAGTTATTGACATGGGGGCACTTGTTCCAGTTGTTGCTAAACCCCATGAAGTGGACAATGTTGTACCTGCGACCGCACTTGAGGGTACCCCAATTGACCAATTCTTCCTTGGCACTTGCACCAATGGAAGGTAATTTAACCTCACAAAGGAGATACATTGACTCAACTCCCCCCCCTTTTTTTTTATTTCAGGTACTCCGACCTTCGTATGGCCGCCGACATTTTGCGTGGTCACCATGTTGCTCCAACAAGCCGACTCGTTATTGGAGCTGCCAGCCGCACTGAGATGCTCAAGGCCATGGCTGACGGCACCCTGACAACTCTAATCGAAGCCGGCGGAATATTGCTACCCACTGGATGCGGTCCCTGCCTCGGCGCACATCAAGTACCCACGCTTCCCAAAACCTCCCTCGACTCCTAACTAAGAAATCCCATAGGGATGCCTTGCCCCTGGAGAGAGGTGCCTGTCCACAGCCAACCGGAACTTCAAGGGTCGAATGGGATCACCCACTGGCCAGATTTTCCTGTGCTCTCCCGCCACTCTCGCTGCATCAGCCATCGAAGGCCGTATCACCGACCCTCTCAAGTACTTCAAAATAGGGTTCTAAGAACTCCCAACAAAGTGGGTTTTCATTTCAAATCAAGAAAAAGTCTGTGTGGTCCAGTGAAAATTGTCGAACGACCCACACGAAAACACCATGACACAGAACCACAAAAAATACGAATTGAGCAGGTCTAAAGAAGAAATCGTGGAGTACACAGTGCACTGTACTGAGGATTGCTCCATGTTTGGCTTGGTATGTACTCACATTCGTACACTGTCACGGACCCACACGTTGTACTGCAATCTCCCCTATTGGGACACCTCTCAGTAACCTCACAGCCCATCAATTCTGTACACTCTTAGGGTTCTTGCATAATAAATAAAAAAACTCCCACCACAAGTTAGATGGGCAGGGTGAGGGTGTCTTTGGTGGTGAGGGGATGAGTTCATTAGTCCTGTTCGTGCTCGTCTTCCTCGGCTTCCTCGGCGTCGTCGCACTCCCCCTCACCCCAGTCCAAAGAGGAGTCCCAAAGAGGGGAGGCCCTCACAACGCTTATCTGATATTGCCTCAGAGGCTGGGTTTCAGCCCACTCTGGTTGCGTTGCCTCCCCGTCCGCGATGTCTTTCTTCACGCCCTTGACGACTCTGTTGCTGATCTGGTGAGACGATTCGCCTTGGTCTTGCCTTGTGAGCTTCGGTGAGCAAGCAAGTCCCTCTTCAACTATGTGGTTCTGCCAATAGTGCAAGACTTGCGGCATGTGCCACTCAAAGTGGTTCATTATCGCAATGAGCCGGTCGCGGTGCATAGTATGCAGCCTGATATCCCTCTCGGTAACTTTGGATTTACATCGCCAGTTGTATGTGAACTCGTCTGCCTCAAAAATCCTCCTCACTGCCTCCTTGAAGGACATCTTCATCTTCCTCCCATTTTTCATCTGAAAAGCCATTTGCATCATCCCAATCTCCTTGTAGTATGGATGACTGAAGGTGTTCATTATCTCGGCCACTCCCGCACTGAAGAACCTCGGCAGATCGCATGCCCAGAATGTTTGTCTGCCTCCACCTGTTCCACCACTTGCGTAGCTACAGTAGATTTCCTCGAACCTCTCCGTCCAGCTGATGTACTTTTCTGTCATTTTATCTGTCCGGATTGGAAGTGTGAATATGGGATTGCTCAGATATTGGCAGTGGTTCACTAGGATGGCCACAGCGGCGTGTTGGATATCGTAGTGGGTAGTCGAAGGCTGAACCCCAAAGGCCTTATCCTCGTGATCCCAGGTCAGGTCTGAGGGCCAATTCTGCCAAGGCCGGCGCCTCCAACGGCCAAGCATGTCTATTCCAGAGAATTGGCACTTGATACATATCCTTTCCGGGCCTGGGTACCCTGGAGCATGTGCGTTGTTTACGAGCGACAAAAGAGTGGCCCAATCGCCTACTATGAACACCTTGAGGGGGAGAGGTTCTGCACAACCTGGAACGTGAACCGATTGCTGTGAAGCCCAGACTATGCCATCATACCACACGCACTGGGACTCCATTACCTTAAAGTGCCCGTACTGCTCCTTCCCATAGAGATCGTACATCGCGATCGTGTGGAAGTCATATAGTGACTCTTTCCCCTTTATGCTTCTTATACTAACACCCATTGTAAGGTTGTGGTCACTGGCAATAAGACGGCGGCCGTCAGCATAAACAACCGCAGCAACAAAGGGCAGGCCGTACGAGTACAGATTACCTGCGGCCGTAAGCCAAGAAAAGTACGAGAGAATCTTACCGGTCGCCATCGCGAGTTTCATAGCGAACTTCAGAACATTCTTGAACAACATCACTGCCCCGTAGTACACGCACTGCCCGTTCTCATCGCCCTCTGCCGGAACTACACTCACAGTTGCGGGAATTATTTGGGGTGCACAACTAGATGCGGACTGTGCTTGAGAACGGTATCTGCCTGCTTCTTCCCAACTTTTCCTCTCACCTCCTTCACAGACATTCCTTTTTGCAGTCGTTCCAGTGATATCTTCCGGATCTTTCTCCTGCTATCTGTATCTGGCAGCTTTGGCCTCTCATCCTCTCCATCACTATCACTAACCACACCACCTCTCTTTCTGCGGTAACTCATTTGTCTCTGTTGGTGGACTATGTAGCTTTCTTTTTTTTTTTTTTGTTCTTTGTTCTTTCCTATACAGTGTACGTATAGGGATTCCCAACGATTTAAAACCGATTCGTTTCCTCTCCCCAGTGGAATTTTTGGTTGTTCAAAAAAGGCACAAATCTTTTCCATTCCCAAAATGCAGATGAAGACGGTGGTGGGTTCTAGTCCTCCTGTTCAACGCGGAAGGTGATAACTGCGGGGAAACTGGGGAGGCTTGTGACGTGAAAGATTCCCTTCCACCCAAACGGGTTGCAAGTGAGGCGGCTGTGCTGAACCTTGACGGCACTGCCCGATTTTGTGATGAGGTTGGTAGTAACCTTGTGAACATTGAGGAAAAGGCAAAAATGGGGAGGTCATCACCGCAACGTTGACGGGGGTGTCTTCCTCTGGGGTCTTTACTTTCAAGCAGATGCGATACTCATTTACGTCGTCGTGGGCCCACTCCAAGCGAACTTGAGCCCTGTTGCAATCTTCAAAACACCCACAATCCAAAACCCCATCATCTTTCTTTATGGAAACTGATAATACAGCTGCGGAGCCATCCTTCTTGAGAGCCCATGGAGTGTGCATATTCAAACCTGTTACCCTCATCAGAAAACAAAAAACAGGTTTTACTACCATCATCCCTCTGACTTTGCTCGCTGTCACCACCAAATTGCCGTGAAAACTCCCTACACAAAGCACAGTGGTGGTCGCAGGCCTTCGTACACCGGTGCCCGCATCTGCTACGAAGAAGCATTTGCAACAAGATCCCTTGGAGTTGAATTTAAGAATGACAAGATATTTGGCACACCGCTTTGGCATGTGACACTTTTTATGTCAACAAATGCCAAAGATGAGACTTCCCATAATCTCGTCTGCCAGGATGGCTGTGCTGAGATCTGACCCCTCTGTAACAACTGCTTTTTGTTCAAACCAACGATCACCACAGGAAGAGAAGGATTTTTCTGTTTTGATTTTTGATTAGAAGTGAGGATGATGCGCAGCATCTCCACTCCTGTGAAAAAGCGCGAGGGCGAGAACGGGCTGTGGGTGAAGGGGAAGCCAGGGCGGAGGGCCCCCAAGCCACGAGCCGCGTGCCCCAAGCAGCCCAACCTCCGGGCCGCAAGGCCCGGCTGAGGGGAGCAAGAGACAGCAAACAACGAGGCGAGGGGCCCAACTTCCCCGAGTGCCCCAGACACGACAGAGTCCGACACTGAGGCCGACGCCCCCAGGGAGATGACGGCGAGGACGCTTCAAACAGCTTGCATGCTGCTGGGCCAAAGGAGGGCGGAGGGCAGAAAAGGGGAGGGAATCGCACGGGCTTGTTGGGGTGCGCGGGGAAACCAGGACAGCTCCCGATTATTACACAACTTTGAGACATCCTGTGGGGCATCCGCACCGAGCACTTAGAAAAGCGGTCGAGCCACGACAAGAACGAGAGGAGAGAGGAGCCAGAGTCGGAGCAGAGAGGGAGCAGGACGAGGAGGAGGGAGGGGGCGGCGCAGCCCCGAGGGGGTGTAGCGCCGCGTCAGCAGCGCCAGTCCCCCAACGGGCCGCCCCTCCCCCCGCACGCCCCCGCGCCCACACGCCCCTACCACGACCCCAGCACCCCAGACCCACGCGGGCCTGCCGTGCCGCCCCCGCCTCCCTCAACGCCCCACGCGCCAGGCGTGAGACTGAGAAGGTGTAGGGGGCTCGCGGGCGTCCCCGCACCCGAGGCCGCCGGCTAATCAGATGTGGACGACACCGGCTGATCAGTCAGGTTGGTGGCTGCTGAAACCCACGCACTCCGGCACCGGCACCATGTCCCCCCTGCCAATGTACAGTCGACCTCGAACCGCTACCAAGCGTGATTGCTTCTGCTGGGCTCTGGCATCAGCCCCGTCCTTCCGCACGGTGCGTTGTTTTTCATCTCCACTCTGTCCTTATACAACCAAGATCCCAATTTTTTTCGGCAACTTGGGAAGTTCCCAAGATAAATGGACTGGTTGTCTCTCAGAATGTTCCGCTCTGGTAGTTCCTTTGGAGAGAAGCCACCCACTCTCCTTGCTGATTGGACTTGAACAGGAATTTTTTTTGTAGCGACAGCGACAGCACCAAATGCCTACGACGGCAGCCACGGCAACAACGTCGCCGTCGTGGGGGCGTGGGTGCTGGTGGCGGCTCGGCAGGGATTATGGGAGCAGGCGTCGGGGTGGGAGGAGCAGCTCGTTTGTTCAACAGTCGATGCTCGGTGTCCAGGATGTCCAACGTGCTGTTGTCTACGTCCGGTGCGGGGGAGAGTTGCAATTTGTTGGATGCCAATGGCTTCACAACTCAATTTGAAAATGCTCCAAAAGGAAATACCCATCATCAAACCCAAACATCAATTCCAACAACCTTTGCATTCCACTTCACCTACAGCAACACCACCCCAGTCAAACTTGGAATGCCTCATTCAAAACACCACTCACCAAGCAATCTCCCAAGGCATATTTTTTGATTGTGCCACCCAACGTTGTAGGCCTCAGTGGCACAGCTGATGGCGTGGGCGCCGGCGCTGTTGGGTAAACCTTCACCCCTTCGCTTGTCTGTTGCTGCTGTTGTTCCCAACACCGCCGCTCGACGCCTACACATACGTGGGTGCCGACACCCACACCGACACCTACAGCCTTTTCTGATCGTTTTAAAACGAAAAAACGGAGACTGGAAAAATCTGTTGCTGAAGACTGAGGCAGAGTACTGTTGTTGTTGCTGCCCCGTTTTACTTCCCCCTATTGTTGTACTACACTGTTGTTTGTAACCGTGACTTTCCAGCCAGAACAAACACCCGATTAATCACGCTCCTGTGCTGTTTTGATAGTTCCACCCACAAGGGGACACATTTCCCTTTCATGCCCATGTGGGGTGGCTGTTTTGCACATGGTTTTAATAGGACAGCCGCCCAAAAAAAGGGGCGGCTGTTTTTACAGGAATTTTGACAGGCCAAAAAACAGCCGCCCTTTGATCCAGATGCCCCCCCAGATAAGCAGCCTTTGAATAGGGCTGTTAGCGGTATGGATAGAAATAGAACTTTAGATGATCAACATGATGGCCGCGAAGCTAATGCGCGGAATGGAATCCACAGATTGATCACGTCGGCACCGACATCAAGGATCGCGCCGAGACAGCAGCGAAATCCACGACGGCGTCACCGAACGACGTTAGCCGCAGAACACCGCACGAGAAAAGTCGCGCGCTCTTAAGCCGAACCAAAATTGTTTAATTGTGGCCAAAGTCAATAGAAAAACATTATTCATCTTGCTTGTTTCTAACCGTTAGAGCGGGATGGATAAAAGGGCTCAGCCACTGTTTTTTTTGTTGTTGTTCTTTGAAACCGAGAACTCTTGGCTTATGTCAGGATGAATAGCACGCATTGATACATTGCTCAGACTGCGTTGTGTGAGTGCTGGAAGAAAAAGGA
>JAHLWZ010001063.1:0-23001 GCA_020536535.1 Pelomyxa schiedti | reverse complement strand
CCCCCAGTTCCCCCGCCTCCGCCTCCCCCTGGCCCCGCGCCTCCCCCGCCGTCGCCGGCGCCCGCTCCGGCAACCGCGGCGTCAACGCTCACAACTGCACCCACACCCGTGGTGCCCGCGGCCCCGTCCCCCGCGCCCACCCCCTCCCCCACTCCTTCTCCTGCGACCGACAACAACAACAACAACAACAACAACACGACCACCGCCGCGGCCGCACCGTTGGCCACGGTGCCGACTACAAGCAGGCGCGTGGCCTACGAAGGGGGGGAGGTCTACGAAGGCGAGTGGAAGGCGGAGAAGCGGCACGGCAAGGGCACGTACACGTGGCCCGACGGCCGGGTCTACGAGGGCGACTGGGAGAACGACCGCCGCACGGGGCTCGGCACCCACCGCTGGCCCAACGGCGACGTCTACCGCGGCGACTACCTGCACGACCGCAAGCACGGCCGCGGCGTCTACACCTGGGCCGACCAAGGCGTCTACAAGGGCAGCTGGAAGGACGACGCCGAGTCGGGCTACGGCAAGCACCGCTGGCCCGACGGCGCCGTGTACCAGGGGCAGTTCAGCGAGGGCCTGCAGCACGGCCGCGGCTGCTACACGTGGCCCGACGGCAGGAAGTACGACGGCGACTGGTACTCCAACGCGAGGACCGGCCACGGCCTGGAAGTCAGGCCCGACGGCGAGCTGTACACCGGGACCTTCCTGGAGGGCGAGAAGAACGGCAGGGGCACCGCGATTTGGACTCTCAGGGACAGTGACAAGGACAAGGACAAGGAAAAGGAAAAGGACAAGGGTGGTGCTGGGAATGTGGCAAATGAGGCTTCTTGTGGTACTCCGGCTGTTTGTCCTCCTAGTGGGAATACAACTTCTTGTGCTGCTATTGCTCCTGCTAATTCTAATTCTAATGCTAATGGTGGTGGTGGTGCTGCTGCTGCTGCGAATGGGCCTAATGTGCAATTCCCGTACCCACTGGCCAGGGTGTACACTGGGACTTGGGCTGCTGGTGCTATGTCTGGGAAGGGACATGAAATCATGGAGAATGGAGCTGTTTATATTGGGTCGTATGAGAAAGGGAAGAGTCATGGAAACGGCACGCTTCTCTCAACTGATGGCAAGTTTTACAGTGGGGAATTCGCACACGGCCTCCCACATGGACATGGAACAGAGTTCATACCGAGTGGGGAGTGGTATGAGGGTGAATTTGTGGCAGGGAAAAGGGAGGGACATGGAGTTTTGATTTGTGGCAATGCAACGTACAAGGGTTACTGGAAGAATGGAAACCCTTCTGGGCAGGGTGAACTACACTTTATGGATGGCTCTTACTATGCTGGTGACTGGGTGAATGGCATCAGGGAAGGCAAAGGTTCTTTCAAATGGGCAAATGGTGAAATGTATACTGGCGACTGGCAAGCAGGCCAACGAACTGGCAAGGGAGAGCACAGTTGGCCAAATGGGGACAAGTATGTAGGTGATTTTCTCAATGGTAACTTTCATGGGCAAGGAACGTTCCGCTGGAATAGTGGAGCTTACCATTCTGGAACTTGGAAGGATGGAGTTATCTTTGGCCTTGGGGAGCATAAATTTGATGATGGACGTGTGGTGGAAGGAGAGTGGGAGGGCGAGGCTGATGCATCAGAACCAATGTGTTGTCTGCCAACTGCTCAGAAAGGTGTTAAAGACCACAAAGGTTTTTCTTTTCACTATTGTAATTCTTTTGCTTATTTGTTATTTCTACCTCGCATCAATTGCGTCTAACATTAGATGTTCCAATGGACTCTGTATGCACTACTTCCCTCGAAGTCAATACTGGCATGGCACCAGCAAAGGGCAATGCTCTTACTTCAAGTGCCTCCTCTGGATCAGTAGAATTCTACCGCAAAGCCTTTGAAGAATCCGAAGTCAAGAGAGCCCAAGCAGAAAAGGAAAAACTGTCATTACAACGGGAACTAGCAACCATGAAGATGCAGCATCAGAAACAAGATACAGAACCCGTGAGTAGTTTGGTTAACTCCACAAACAAATCCTAAACAACCATAATTCCTCCCAAGCCCCAAGAGCCATAACCAACAAAAAAAAAACCCCCGTATGCACTCACACCACTCGCCCCTGTGTCGATTGCTTCACGCACTTCTCCCAGTCTCTGTTCATTCGATGAAAAAAAAAATTCTTATTTTTCCGAATTTTTTTGAACAAGCTCCAGCACGTGATGGAGGCAGTGGTGTCACCGGAATTTTTGTCGTGTTTTGCGGCTTCATAAGATCTACTCGCGGGCGCATTCCTATGTGTCATTTTGTGCTGTTTCTGCTGTAACTCCCTGTCGAACATCTGAATCTTACAACAAGAGTATACAATGCGTGCATTCAGATCTGCATTGCTACTTGTGCTGGTGGCTTTGGCTGGGGTTTGGGCCGGTGACGAGAGCAACGCGCAGAGGAAGAAATGGGGAATAACGCTGAGAAATTTCGTTGGTGGCGAGGATGAGGAATGCACCACACTACTTGCGTCTGTGATATTCAAGTACGACGACGTCGATGTGGGAAGGGAGAAGCCTGAGGAGGAGAGATACCATGGGGACCGCGGCAACGACCGGGAGGGCCACAATGACAAATGGGAAGAAAACTGGCGCGAAGATGATGAGGAAGAACAAGTGGAGATAAAGTGTGGCGGGGAGCACAAGTTCGAACCAAAGAAACTGCATGACGGTATATTGTTGGCTGTTTTTACACTTATCAACTTGTGCTTCTAACACGATAACTTTAGGAAAGAAATCTTGCAGGAGTAAAGTCAAGGTGATAAACGCACACAACGAGTACTTTGAACAAGTTGTCGAAGTATGCTTCCCACATTCCTTACAAATACTAACACAACAAACTTCAGGATCCTGATGATTACAAGTGCGAGGTCCATAGGCGAAACTTGGCAGGCAACCAACACTCCATCTTCCTTAGAGACTTCGTTTAGTGCATGAAACACACAACAACCCGAAACAAACAACAAAGAATGCATTTGGCCAGCTGAGTTAAATTTCTATTTTCTATCCAGCGACCAGTCAGCCATTTTTGCACCCTGACACGTGGCCGATTTTAGATGAAAATAAAGCGAGTTTTCGACGAGCAATTGCCGTTTTTTCTGGATCTGTCTTTACAAGAGTTTTTCCCATTGGCATTTTTTCCATACTTTCGGAAAAAGACACACAAGTGTTGAGAGTGATGAAGAGCATTATCGTTGTTGCCGCTCTTGTCGCGGCCTGTACCGCACATCTCTACTTCAAAGAGACCTTCGACGATGGTACTATCGCCGTTTTTTTCTTTTTTTCCCCGTGATAGACGAAACACGTAAACTTACGAACACGAACACAGACACGTGGACCTCAAGATGGACAAAGTCCATTGTCAAGGACGCCGACGGCACCTCTGGAAACTGGAAATTGTCTGCCGGGAAGTGGTACAATGACAAGAAGGAGGACCAGGGACTCAAGACCGACGATGATGCCCGATTTTACATCATTTCCGCACCAATAGAGGAGTTCTCCAACAAGGGCAAAGATCTCGTTCTTCAATACACCATTAAGCACGAGCAACAAATCGACTGCGGTGGAGGGTAAGTGTGCTCCTTCCCCCCGCCCTCTTGTAACAAACAACCAGATACCTTAAGCTCCTCCCCGCTTCGTCTTTTGACGACCCAAAGAACTTCTCCCCAGACTCCACCTACAAGTATATCTTCCTTGATTGTATCTTCAATTCCCTTAGTTTGTGACAGCATTATGTTTGGCCCTGATATTTGCGGTACCTCAACACGCAAGACCCACGTTATCTTCAATCACCAGGGAACTAACCATCTCATCAAGAAGGAGGTGTGCAGCAAATTTTTTTGGTAGTTTATCTAAAAAGTGAACAGGTTAAGTGCGAGACCGATCAGATGACTCACCTTTACACCCTCATCGTCCACCCTGACAACACATACGAAGTACTCATTGATGATGCTAAGGTCCAGCAAGGTTCTCTTGAGGATGACTGGGATATGGTTCCACCAAAGGAAATCCCCGATCCCGAGGCCAGGAAACCAGAGGTATCCTCTTCATTTAGTTGCCTTCAACCTAACCTTTTGCACAGGACTGGGTTGATGATGCCCAGATGGATGACCCAGAGGACAAGAAACCCGAGGGTTATGATGACATCCCTTCCCTCGTATGATTCTTTCCTTGGGTAGTAATATCCGTTCTAAGCGCTTGCAGATTAAGGATCCCGAAGCCGCCAAGCCCGAGGATTGGGACGACGATGCCGATGGAGAGTGGGAGGCACCCATGATTGATAACCCAGCATACAAGGGACCATGGAAGGCAAAGCGCATCCCCAACCCAGCCTACAAGGGTCCATGGGTCCAGCCTCGCATTCCTAACCCCAAGTACGCCCCAGAACCAGAGCTCTACGCATATGACAGTATCGCTCACGTAGGAATTGAAATCTGGCAGGTAAAAACTTCCCTCACAGTCAATGTTGCCTTCTTAAAAGCTCGACAGGTCAAGTCTGGCACAATCTTTGACAACATTATTGTTACTGACAGCATTGCGGAGGCCAAGGAATGGGCCGAGAAGTGGGCAGTTATGAAGAAGGGAGAGAAGTCCATGTTTGACGCCGAAGAGGAGAAGAGACGCAAACAGGAAGAAGAGGACCGAAAGAAGATGGAGGAGGAGCGCAAGAAGGAAGAAGAGGAGAAGAAGGACGATGACGATGATGATGACGACGATGACGAGGAAGACGAGGATGATGACGATGATGACGACGATGACGAAGTCGAGGATCACCACGACAAGCACGAACTGTGAGAAGTTTCGTGCCCTTGGGAATAATTTTTTCTGTGTTGGTTTTTTCTTTGTTTTTTTCTTCGACTTTTATCGAAATAAGAAAAAAAAAAATAGCTATTCAGGAATTATATACTCTCTGCTATGTTCTTCTTGTTTGATGGCACTGATAAGAGGCCCTGCTGTGGTGCCAACTTGTTTCTCGATTTGTCTCTGTGTTGTTTGAAACAACAACACAAGGAACTTGGTTTTTGGGAAACTTTCCCAAACTCTTTGAAACTCGACTCGGCCGTTTGTGCGAGCGGTACAAAATTATTGTGCCACAAAAGAGGAAATGGCCCAGGAGGCACACGGAGGGGAGTTACCTAAGGAAGCTCAAGAGCTTGCAGCCGCACAAAAACAACCCCCGCCAGAAGAGGAAGCGCACAGCCCACAAGCGTGTTCCTCCTTGTCTACAGTTTCATCACTCCCGTGCCCCAATCACGATACCACGAGCGACGCCGACGTCGAGCAAAAACCTACACAAAATCCAAAAAATGCCACGCCTTCCGACACGGCACCGGTCGACGACACCGGATCTACGACCAAAGGAGATCTTGGGCCCGGCACAACGGCACAAGCGACAGCGGACAGCACTGTTGGTGGCAATGGGGGTGTTATAACAGGAGTTTTGGATGGGATGTTTTCTGCCGTAAAGGAAATCGGGTCTGCTGTCACGACCGTGGCCTCGAGTGCTGTCTCTGCTGTGCTTTCTGTTGGCGCCGTGAGTGCGTATGATGGGAGACCTGAAAACACAAAGGAAACTGGAACTGGAATTGGGGTTTCTGGGCGTTGCACTGTGGCACCAGACAAGGCTTTTTTTACTCTCAAGTTTTGTGCCGTGGTTGATAGACGGTTTGCTGCTGATACAGTCATTTGGTACTATGCCTCCTTGTTCAATGGAATTCCTCTCTAAAATACGTAGTGTGGGGCACGATTTTTTTGGTGGATGGGGCCAGGGTCATCTAATGGCTAGAGAGCTGCACAGTGGGTCTAAGCGAAGTGCTAAGGTTATTGCCTCAGTGACATTCTATATTCCACTTGGTACTGTTATACTTCATCCTTTCTATATAACGTCTCAGTAGATGACAACATTTTGGTACAGCTTTCTGAAGGTTCTATTCAATACAAATATGCCAAATCTGATGGGAGGCTCGAGTATGAGTTTCTTTATGATTATTCTAACCGTCTCGTGCGCCCGTTCAAGCAATCTCAACTATGCAATGGCCAGTCCTTTGTCATACACGATGATTTGGTTGTTTTTGCTTACAGCAGAGAAATTGCCTCACCCACCTTGCAAGCCTATTTAACCTGGTGGTGGAACGGTGGCTTTGAGACCAACATCGGAGCCCAGGTGAATCCTCCCTCTGCTGTTGCAGACTTGCTTTCCGTATTTCGAGAAATCGAACAGATTAAAATACACAATCCCCGGACAAAGAAATCTGCACAAAAAAATGAGCACATATTTATGGAGCCAGTGGTACAATCGTGGCTTGATGGACTTAAAAATTCACAGAAGCCAATCGACCTGAATAAATTAATACTGATTCTTTTACTTGTTCAGCAATTGAAGTTATATAAGATACTTAAACCCCCTATCATAGAGTACTTTCTTGACCAGTTTCCAACAACTCCCATCGCATGTGCCAATGTTCCTTCGGCTGTGGGACAATCTTCCAGACTCATTGAAGGTGCTATTTCTCTGTGTGTTTCAGCATATGCCCCGCATACTTTCAGCTGGCTATTGGCTTTACCTTTCATTGCAAGTGCAAATTCTACACAGTCTATTTTGTACTACGGAGTGATCAGAATACCTGGAATTCCAATATGCCACTCAAGTGCCACATATGCTTCTGTGGACTCTTCTCATGAACACTTCGATGTGAACTTCGCCCGAATTTCAGAATGTGAGGTGTCATCTAGGACCGCATCCCTTCATGCCCCAACATGGGAAAGAGTTTTGAGTCTATCTCTTGGGTTTGGTATTGACTTTGCATGTTTTGCCATGATGGAGATCCTTGAAGCTAACTCCAAGAGTTGGATCCACGCAGATGAACTCACTGCTCTATTTTTGACCAAGACTCCCTTGGAAATCAGTAAAATTCCTATATGCCCACAAAAACCTTTGGAGCTTCTCTCAAAATACTTGTCATACTCTGTGGGAACTAGGGAAAATATAACAGCTCTCAACAAATACAACCAGGCTGTCCGTTTCATTATGAACTACTATCTCTGCGTGTCCAACAGTTCTGTAGTGCACGCAGCTTCCAGCTTACATAACAACCTTCAGGAAGTGATTTCTCAGGTGGCTTTACTGTCCACCCACGCATACCAGCAGATTTGCATTCAAGAAAATTCCGTAAACGAAGTTATGGCTGCATTTAATTTTCTGGATACAATTGCCTGCTGGCCCCTATGTGACCCTTGTGTACTTGCAGCAGTCCTCCAAGGCAGAAGGGTTCCAGCAGATCCCCCATCTAGCAATTCTTTGGTGGAGTCTATATTATCCGTGCACCATGTAAGCAGCAGGTTTTTTATCAAAACTAATGTGTACCTAGTTAAATGGCTTAATGGTGGTAAAGAATTATCCAATGCTTTCCAGTGTTCACTCACCAATTTTACACAAATACCTGAAAAGTTGCCTCCACCAGTATGCAAAAAACTCTACTCTATCCAGGGAAACAAGGCATTCTTTTTTCGAAAAAATCTTGTCATCAGCGAAAGAGATATTTTCACTTTCAGAATCCCAGAACATTTTTTCTGAAATGATTATTGCTGAGCTCCGTCATGCTAATATAGAAATGGTACTTGGCTGTGTGCCTTTACCACAGTATCTCGAGTTGTATACTGCAAGAAGTCTTACAACCGAGGCGCATTTTATTTTATCAGAGTGCATAGCACTTGTCAATACGACAGTAGATAAAGTTATGAAAGGTCTCCTACTGTGGCATGAAGTGCAGGTTATTTTGAATGCACCAGTCAAATTAAGCGAGCTTGTTGGGTTCCTTCCAATCTCTTCCCTAAGGAAACCATGTAATATAGTCTCCCAGCTTGAGTTATACCAGAAAGTTCATAGCCAGGCAGTTGATGTTCAACATATTGTAAAAGCATTGCACAAAGCTGTGGGGGACCAATTTGAACCCAAGCACCCCCTATACAATGTACTAAGCTGGTGTCTTAGCCGTATGGCACCCCTTGATCCCCTTAACTTCACGAAGATGGAACAAATTACTGTTCTCCCAAGTCTCATTAAAGAGGAGCTTGTTTGCTTCGAAACTCTTTTTTCCTCCTTGGTTTTTAGAAAAATGTGGTACCAAACTCTGAAAGCTCTTACAAGCTACCCTGCTGAACACAGTGAAGAATCTGTACTTTCTCACATTGTACTAAAGGTTTGCAAGCCAGCGCACACAGAGTATACTGCCCTTTCTGCTGCTATTTTCTCCCGAACTGCTTCTGTGAGTAATGTGGCCAAATTTTTCAGTGACGCAGCAGATAGTACACTTGACTTAGAACTGGCCGCTATGAGACAAGAAGCCCATGTTTCCATATCTCTAGAAGACATTAAGAGCCAAGTTGTGGCCAGTTGCAATATCGTGAAGGTTGCTGCTGTTGTCAATTCAACCTGTATCCTACAAGAATGCCTTTCTTTGCGTTTTGTGTCTGATGAAACTTGGGCATTTATGGGACAAATTGCCAAATGTGAAACAAGCAACTTGCCTCTCTCGGTTATTACAAGCCAAGTTACATCTCTGATGGCCACTCTTTCTCAAATCTCTGAGTCACATTTGCGAATACTACACCATTTATCCAGTTCCTCTGGGCGTGAGTTGTTTGGCTTCTTGACGAGTCCTGGTGTTTTCAATGAATTTCGAAGTTTCTATGACATAGCCTTGGCTTCTATAGCAGCCGAAAACACCAAAGACCAAGACAAAATTAAAACATTAGCGAAAGTTAATACAGATCTGGAGGTACTGCTGAAAGCTAGAAGGAACGCCACACCCATACTGAATGCACTGCACTCATTACTGGGAATTCCGAATGCTTCAGCAACTGCCAAAGAAATAATAGAGCTTTCTAAATCTGTGGATTGGTTACAATCTCTGCTTCAACAAAATATGGGTGATCGAGGAGCGAGAACTGTAACTGCAATGCGGCGTCTCTGGAACCTAGGGCATCTGTTGATATCACATGACCAAGTGCGGGCCTACTGCGATGCTGAACATTTCTGGAGCTTGCAAGATTTGCACGACATGCAAGCAGTTTTGTTACTGATACCCCAACAGGAGGAACTGTCATCAACTTTATTTGCTGAGTGCATAGGCAAGATTCATCAATTGCAAGATCTTCATAGGTCAATGTTTTCTTCTGGGAAACCACAGAAGCCTGTGGAACTTGGTGACGGAGTTCTAGTTTGGGCAAGGAAACTACAAGAATACATTATAAACTGTGAGATGGAATTGAAAAAATGGCGCCAACTTGTTAAAGCTTTCCGATCAGAATTTTATGAATTGAACTTGTTTACCACAGTACAACTGGTGAATATACACGATGTGTGTGATTTCACCCACTTGGACTTTGAAGAATTCGAGTTGCTCAAGAGGATATCTAACAGTCTCACTTCTGAAAGAATACAGTACACTTTAAGCAATATATCGGCAACTGAAAGATATGAGCGCCTATGGAGATTATTCTGTGCCCTCAAACCACAATCTATCCCCAATTTGATATCTTCCCCTCCTTGCCTCGCATTTCACACATTCACGGGTTCAATTTTTCACACTGCCTTGACAGTTTATTATGTTGCAAAACAAGCCCCAACGGCAGAGACTTTTCTGCTTTGTACTGAGGAAACATCCGATGAAGATGTAACCCTTCTGCTTAAACGAGCATATTTTCCAGGAAGAGAAAGATATATGCAATTCTGTCTATGTGACATAGGAAAATTATCTGTGGTAATGCAAAGCAAAATTATGAAGTACATTAAACAATGCAGCTCTATTGCAGTCAACCTTGTCATCATAGGGGATGAAAGGTGCGCATCCTTCACAGCTCTCTCTGGAAATATAAAAAAGCTTCCGGAAGTTTCAGTGGAGCAATTGCGTGACTTCTTCTTTCCAAGAATAACACACCCAAGCACTGCAACTCCTTCTTTTTCTGCTGTAGTGGTGGCAGGCCCTTCTGGCTGTGGCAAGACACTAACTATACAAAGAAGAGTGAGAAAAGGTGCTTATTCCTACATTCCAATTTACAACGCCAATTCAGTTACTGTTTTCTCCCACTTACCACACCACCCACTCTCTGAGCATATCCACCTCGACCTTGGGTTTTTTGCACAGGGACCTCTGGGCAGTTTTCTGTTTAATCTATTGATACTTAAACAAATATGTGGCCCGCGGGGCACACTCCGTCACATCCCTTCCATGGCGCAGGTCTATATTGAAGTCACTTACCCATTGTCAGCCATTCTTGAAAGCAATAGTGGCAACTATTTCTTTGGACTACTTCCCAAGATGAGTCCTCTACCTGCTCCAAGTCCCACAGACTGCAGTGGCTTAGATACTGAGATATGGGGTATACCGGCTTTTCAACGTGTCTGCAAACTATTGTATTGCCACCAAGGTCCAAATTGCAGAAACGTTTGGGCCAGTCAAGCTGATAGAATGCCTCCAAATCAATGCGTATCCATTCTGCTAGAGAATTGTGGTATTACAAACCCCTCATGGAGAGCCCTGGACTTCTTCTGGAAATTCTTGTCAACTCAATCTCAACCAATAGATAACAGCCCTTTTTGTGATGATGTCATAACAGAGTGGCATGGATTTGCCAAATTTGTTGTGAAATTTCTTATCACTACATCACGAGATTTTGCATGCCGACGTCAAACTGAGGCATTGCTCAAGAGTGATGACATCACCAGGTTCAATCCCTGTAAAAAGTGGCATGACAGCGAACATCCAACAATTTTCTTCTCTGAATCTTCGCTGCGCTTTTTCGGTTTCAATCTTGATAGAAACGGGTGTGCAATTACGCAGCCTGGACTTGGTCTTAGCCCTGAAATGCAAGGGCAACTTATTGACCCTAACTTAATACCCATCCTTACACATAATGGGGTGAACTTTAATGCTAACTATGAATCATTAACAAGAAGACAGCGGCTACATATCTTATTCGTTTCATTTGGCATTTGCCTTTTAGAGGAGGAGGCATATGACCCGGATCCTTGTTATGAACTTACAACTGATAACATGAGGAAAATTATTGCCATTAAACTCCGGCTTGAATCTGGCATCCCGGTGATCATTTCAGGACACACTGGATGTGGTAAGACAGCTTTGGTCACCTTCATGTCATCGATAATGCCCTTTGCAATATTGCACACAATGACAGCACATGGTGGGGTTGATGAGGATATGATAAGGAAGAGACTCTTGGAAATTGTTGAACTGGCGGAACAAGATGAAACTACAACCAGGATTTTGGTATAGCTCTCACTTTTTAACGACACTCACATGAAAAATCAGTTTATCGATGAAATGAATGCCTGTAGTGCCATGGACTTCCTTAAAACGTTATTTTTAGATGGTTTCATCGACTCCACAAAAAGGATACCCAGCAATATGCGTCTTATTGGTGCATGTAATCCATATCTTGTAAGATCACCAGAACAAATCATGCGCATGGAATCCAATGGCCTTGGATTCAGTTCGCGAAATTGTACGACCATCTGCAATATTCCTGTCCGGCACCTTATATATAGAGTAAATCCATTACCTCCCCAAATGTTGGAACTGGTATGGGACTTTGGTTCTCTGGATCTGAACAGTGAGAGTTCTTACATCAAGTGCATTATCACCAAAAGTGCAGAAAATATGGATTGTAGGAAATACAGATTTACTACAGAAAATGCTGCCTGTCTTGCCAATGTTTTTTCTGCCGCGCAGCAGGCAATGAGAGGTCGGAACGACGACCTTGGATTCGTGAGCCTCAGAGATGTGCATCGTGCCACACAGGTTTTCTGGTATTTCATGAGATTCGAAAGTGACAGATGTCCAAATCTGTCAAACCGATTGGCATCTCTTTGTGAAATGCAACGCTACGAACCAGTTTCCAACTTTATCCGTGCTTCCATTCTTGCACTGTTTGTTGCGTATGAAACGAGACTTGACAACAGTGACGTGTTCCGCAGCATTGTTTGTAAGGCCCTGAAAATACAAATTGGGCATTACACAAGGGAGATCAAACTTATGCTCGACTTGTTTTCCTCTTCCCTTGAACTGAGCCCTGGCATAGCTAGGAATACTGCACTCATAGAAAATTTCTTTATGATGGTGGTGGCAATTGAACTTCGTTTACCATTGTTCATTGTTGGAAAACCCGGTACATCGAAGTCACTAGCAAAAGCAGTGCTCAAGGCAAACCTGAATGGAAAATTTTCACCCAGCCCGTTTTTTACACCATTCCCAGATATTCGAGTGATTTCCTTTCAGTGTTCCCCTCAAACAACATCAGAGCGGCTTGTGGAAACGTTTGCAAAAGCAATTCATCTGCAGGGGGATGATAATATTATGAACACTAAGTATGTGGTGTTCTTGGATGAAGTGGGCTTGGCTGAGGACAGTACTCATCTTCCCCTGAAAGTGTTGCATATGCTCCTTGACAGCGAGAAGTACAAATCAGTGTCCGTAGTAGGAATCAGTAACTGGGCATTAGATCCTGCTAAAATGAACAGAGCACTATGGCACACCGTGCGTGTTCCAGATATTGATGAATTAATACTTACTGCAAGACGAATTTGTTCCGCCTTCAGTCCATCTGTTGGGCAACGAATGGGTGAGGTAATTGTACCTGTGGCTAGAGCATATTTGAAAGTCTACAACAAGATGCAGGTATTTGCCTGAAAGTAATGATCTACACTCATCACTGTTTAGCCCAACACATCTGAATACAGATCTGACTTCTTTGGATTGCGAGACTACTACTCTCTTCTAAAAATGATGTGCAGTTGGTTGCATAGACATCCCGATTCACAGGCA
Organism: Pelomyxa schiedti; assembly: GCA_020536535.1. Lineage (NCBI taxonomy): Eukaryota > Evosea > Pelobiontida > Pelomyxidae > Pelomyxa > Pelomyxa schiedti. Next base: position 10,128 of record JAHLWZ010001063.1, on the reverse strand, counting down.
TTGCCTCAAGAAGAAATTGATTTATTGGTCAGGCGGTCTTTTTCTGCAACAGAAAGCACTTCATTAATCCTCAATATCTTCTATGAAGAATTATCTCTTCAAGTCCCTGCTACACCCTTTCCAAGTAGCTGTGACGGTGGAAGCTTGCCACTGAATGCTAAACGTACTCTGGACTGTATTGTACAGTGCTTACAGGGTGACAGTCGATTTCTGTTGTTGATGAGTGATGCATCTCTCTCTTGCCTTGATATTCTCTTTGAAAAGGATATACTTGTAAGGAGTAATTGCGAGGTTATTTATGGAAGTTGCTTCCCCAAAGACCAGGAATATGCTCAGGTATGTCAAGATATTAGTAGGATAAAAACGTGCATGGAAGTTGGTAGAACGGTGGTTCTTGTGAGATCCATGCACATATATGAAAGTTTATATGATCTTCTCAACCAATACTGGATTCAATGGGCAGGACACAGATTCACTGAGCTGGGGTTGGGAAATGAACGTGTGCAATGCCGTGTAGATCCGGAATTCCGTGTTGTGATTGCAGCAGAGCGGTCCAGTGTACTACAGGACTTCCCAGTCCCACTGGTCAACAGGCTTGAAAAGCATTACCTTTCAGTAGAGACAATGCTTTCAGAGGAGCAACATAAGATTGTGGATAAGCTGCGCTATCTCCTAGATGTTATGAATAGTCAAGGACACCTTGTAGTGGGATTCAGGACTCTTGCTCACTTGAAGGCGTTAATTGGCACTTTAGATCACAAAGATATAAATTATGTGACTAAATTACTTCTTCAAATGATGTCTCCAGAGAGTGTATTACAAAGTGGCAATAAAGAGTGGATCATTTGGTACTTCAATTGTCAATACCTTCATAGCTTTTACGATCTAGTTGTGACTCCATCTTTCACTGACAGAAAAAACAACCTTCTCGTCATCACAACACACTCAGAAGCATTTCCTGTGCAATTGTTTCAGAAAAATGTTACTAACGCACATGTACATCTTGTTGAGGAATTCAAAACCTCGTCTGAAGTTGCAGCTTCAATACAGTCAATCCTTTCTTGTGATGGTATTGGCATTTTCGTGGCCAACTTTCCTTTTGTATCCGTAGACATGGTCTTACAGGTGCAACATCTTATCGAAAATGGCACCTCTTCTGCTTCTGGCAAGAAATTTTACATTGTGGTTCACTACCCCAGAGCCCCTCTTGAAGGACAAACATCACTTGTGAGAAGGGGTTGGATGCAAGTTCACATCGATACCTTATTTCCGGAACAATTTTTCTTCCCACAGCCCTGTGTGAGCTTTGAAGAACCCAGTCTTTTTAACATCATGGAAAAACATGCCTTATGGGGTGTGGTTACCGTGTCATGTGTTGCAGGAGTGTATGCCCGTATCTCACAAAAAAAAATTGCTCTTGACCCTCCTCAGGAGATGAACGTCCTTACCAAATTACTCACAGCTGATAAAGGCTTTATTGAGTTCTTTCTTTCTCTCGTTAAAAAGTACCTGAAAGAATGGGAGAGCAAAAACACCTCCTTGCCAAGGACCTGGCTAGACTCTGTTGCTGGAGACATAGCACTAGTCTCACGCCACGTTACCTTACTAAGTGCTTCGCAACAGTGTGCCATCACACAATGTGAAGAGGTCTGCGCTCCAATTGTAGAGTTTCTTCGTGAATCCTCTGGGCTGTTCCTCTATGATGAAGGCACTTCGTGTATAAAGCAGCTATGGATAGAACTTGGTAAGTGTCTATTACCACTAGCAAGTACGTTGGACCCAAGTCTTGTATCCAGCCATTCTGGTGAGTTCCCATTCAGTTGGGCTATATGTACTTTACTAGAGCAGCTATGGGAAGTTTCTGAACAAACTAGCCCAAACTGCGTTGAGCAAACTCTTCAAACCCAGTTTGAATTGTGTCTCCGTAACTCTGCCTTGCTCACTGAAAAGTTTTCCGAATCTGCTTTTGCATTGCGCCAAGCTTATATTAAAGACAGCCTTCATTTTATGTATAGGTACATTGTAGGCATCTCTCAGACAGCAGAAATAACAAGAGCGGAATTTGATTGGGGGTTAATACTTCTGCGTGATGCCCTGACTCATGAAGCAACTGATGCTGATACCTTACCCCATATGTTTATTGTAGTCCACAAGACCTTACATTTACTGAGAGCAGAATTCACGATTTTGCATGTAATTACAGAGGTGGAACCACAGACAATAGCACAGCTGCCTTGTGAATTTTCAAAGGGGGAACTTTTAAGAGTGATGCTCAAGGCAATCGCGTCAAAGAACTTTGCTGAAACAAGTCGTTATTTTGTTACTCAGAGAATCCGGCCTCTGGTTCTTGATGTCCTCTTAGCAAATTCATCAGAAACAAGGGATAAGTGCCACAACTACTGGCTAAGTTCAGAAGTCTCTGCGATTTACTGGTTTCACTTTCAGAACAAGGATACTGTCTTTATAGAAACTATTTGTAGTATCCTGAAACAACAAGATTCAATTTGCAGGAAGATAATCTCTGCACTCGGTGCTCACATTCATCACCTCGCCGAGCTGAAGCCGGAAAAAAATGAGAGGGACAAATTTTATCGTACAGGTGGTGCCGTAGTCATTGATATAGTGAACACACTTCTTCATGACCACTTCCTTTTGGAAAATGACCAAGCCATTCTACTCGCACTTGTCGAGTTGATTAACACTCTGGTAACTAACCAGAACACTGTAGGCTTTTGTAGTGAGCTTCTTTATTTTCTAGTTCAAGTGTCAAATAATAAGAATTGGGCAATTCACTCACAAATTACTACATTACTCAGTAATGTTGATTATAGCTCAGTGATACAAAATGCATTGTTTTGCCTGGTGCAAAAGCAGAAAGTTGAAAGCATGTGCAAACAAAGTTTGCTTGTCATACAGCATTTTTACAGCAGCCAAGTGACAGTCTTCACCGTGGCAGTTGAGAGGCTTATCCTCCAAATTTCTGGGGAAATGGCCATGGCGAACCCAAGCAGCTTGTCAGAACCCCAAGTTCGGCTGCTTGACTACACTGCACGATATTGTGTAATGCACTCCGACGTTGATAATATATACAGAAAGCTTTTCCTAATGAAAGTAATAGTACGGAAATTTGGCAAAGATGCTCTACTTGCTGCTGCTTCTCAGCATCAACAGAGATTTCCCTGGATGAAACAGATGATCGAATGTGACTCACACTACCTTTTCTCTGCACCCACCAAGGTGTTCTCAGTTTATGGAGAGAACTATTCCAGACTAGTACGCGGTCTCCAAAGTCTGACCCTGACACCTCCGGATTTGAGAGACACACCCACCATTTTATCTCTTTTCAGTGATGAACACCAAAATAGTAACAGATTAGTGAGGTGTATAGAGTCTTCTAACTATCCTCCTCTGGTCAAGAACTTTGCTATTCGACTTTGTACAAGATGCTTTACACCAACTCCCCCCCTCTTCCCGCCCAGTGCAACCAAGATTCACTCTTCGATTCTTATGCTTGTACTTCACGTTGGAGCTGTTGTGTCCAAGCCAACATCTTCTCTTATTGCCCCCCTTTCTGTTCTCTTTTCCACTCCACATGTCACAGTCAATCTATATATCCCCACAATGCCCCACGATGAAGCGTATGCATCAGTAATGGCAACTGCAATGGGAACCCATGGTGTATTCAGGTGTAACAGTTGCGGTGCCTATGTGATTGTTGGAGAATGTGGTAAACCTATGGCTACAGCTAAGTGTACCTGTGGCCAGCTAGTGGGAGGAAGTAATCACACACCCGTACCAAACATGAAGGCGGTTCACAATTTCGTTGACACCTCGGCACGAGGGTGCGTAATAGCCATGGTACTTTGATACTAACCTTTCCCCCTCAAGGTTTGACCCTGACAGTCAAGTTCCTGTTACACGAGGTCACAGTCAGCTCCAACTCACCCTTCTCCGGATTTTGATTATAGCCACACTGCTTGCCGCGCAACTTTCTGGGTACACTCTGATTAGTTCAAGTTCGAAGCTATGTGGTGTGTTAGAGAACTTGATTTCTCTTGCAGTAAGGACTTTGGGAATTTCACCTGAAGACATAATCCTCCTGCTGCACTTGGTTCTAAAAAGATTGTCTATGATCGCCAATGTCGCCAGTGAATTTGAATGGAAAACGGCCAAGGGGAGAGACACGTGGGAAGACTTTGTTATCCAGACGTGCATTTCACCAGAATTGGAGAACCCGACGAATTCCTTGCGTGCAGCCACATTACTTATCTCCAAATCCAGTGCTACTCAGTCGCCTCTGAGCTGCGCCCTTCAAGAGACTTCGACATCCCTGCAAATAACTGATGAGAATGGGAAGTTTTTATCTGTTCAACCACTTTCCCTTTGGCGATATCGTGCCACTCCTAGCTTTGAGGCACTGTGTAACCATGTTCAGCAACTTACTTCTACTGGTCATACAACCCACTCTGGCCTAATTTACATGTGCACTAAATACAGACAACTTCTTGTATTGAGATATTTACCCTCTGTGCTGAAAGTTCGTAAACAAGTGGAGTCCTTGCATGCAAGCTGGAAGCGAAACCCTTCCACTACAATTTCTGATTTAGCGCAAACGCACAATATACCCACTCGGAAGCATATTCGTAATGTGTACCGTGCATTCCAGGCTATGTATGCTTTTTTCCCACATTACCTTCCAGCTTCTTTCCTCCAAAGTGTATCCTCAAGCATAAAAAATGAGTGGAATCCAGATTACCTTTCTGACACTGCCTCAGTTGACCGATTCGCACCAGCACTATGCGAACGTGGTGTTGCTTGTACTGCGCTCATATTAGCTATGGTGGGACTCCAAAATGAATTTATAGGTGTGATGAGCAGATCTCCGCAAAGACATACCCCTATTCCACATTCCCCTGTGCCACTTGAGCTAGTCACTGAATACCATATTGTTTCCTTCAAGTTTTCAACACTACGAGATCTGGTATTCAAATGTAGTGATATTGGAATGAATTATGGAGAGGGGGATCAAGTAACGTGGGATTTGGACTGTGCTGAACGATGTCTCTCCAATTCAATTGAAGCTGGAAAAAGACCTCTTTGCGGTCAGTTAGGAACACATTCATCTCCGTATGGTAGGAACACATATCAGCAAGGCGTGATCAAAGCTGTCCAAACTATACGAGAAACAATAAAACCACAGGAAAGAATCGGAACTCATATTGGCGGTAGTATATTAAACTCACTCTTCACGTACTGCACTATTCCGTCATCCCTCAAGGCTATAGAAACAGCTTTGTGCTTTTTGCGAGTCACAGGATCAACAATTTCCCCAGCAACTACAACTCCAGATAGCACTCTGCTCAGTAGCTATTTTGTAGAAACCCTCAAGGTTCCAACAGAAGACCCACTTGTACGTCTCTGTGATGGACGCCAATTGACATTCCACCACCTGTCGTCCCTCTGGGGTTTGGTTGATCTCGCCTCCACCTTCTCTGTGATCAACGCATGTTCCACAGCCCCGCATTCTGAATTATCCCGGATTGCATTCCCACATGTTTCCCCAGCCTACAGGGAACAAATGAGTAAGGGAGTGCAGTTAGATCTGAACACTTTCATGCACGGTTCCTGTGTCGACCTCATATCGATTCTGACCGAACTGCGAGAACTGGCCCTTTTCAAGTTTGAAGTTGGAGGCGAGTACGAGACACCAACGAATTCTGCCCTTAAGGAGGTATATAGTCCTTTCCCACAACACGTTCATATAAGAATAGCACGTGTCATTTAACATTTCTGACCAACAAACAGTGGATCACCACCTACATTGAGGAAGAGAAGCAGACCAGCACCGGGCACCTCGGCGCGGGCTTCACAGCTTTCCCTCAGTCCATCAGAGTGACTCACATTTTGCACTGCTGGACAACAATAGCCCTCTACGTAGCACCAACAAGCATCCCCTCCACAAATCACCACTGAAAACATTCACAGATCTTAATCAAAATTTGTGGCTTTTTTAAAAAAAATTTAAAAATTTCCAACCGACACCATCAAAGGGAGATGATTGCTGGCCTGCTTCTTTTCACGGTGTCGTTGTACGCCTGTTGTGTTGCAGGAGGTGCCCTTTTGGCTGGAAACAGCTGGCCATCTACTATCTACACGCTCAATGCCTCTGACTCTGGGAGTTGTGTGTGGACACCGGTGTACAGCACTGGAACTACGGGAGAAGTGACTACAGGTGTAGTTGACAGGCTAAACCATGTATGGAATTAACTGCAAAGGGGGAAGGAAAAGAGTAGTTTGGTGTTTTCGCTTGCTGGCACTCTAATCTTTTTTGGAGAAAAGATTTACTACATGTTTATTTTTGTCTATGAAAGGGAGCAAGTGTGGAGCATTGATCTGGATACTGGTCAAGTACTAACCAAGGTTCCAATTCAAGTTTCATACTATGATTCTCCTATTTGGGACTCTGCCACCGGAAACATGTTGTTTAAAAAAAGCACCCTCAGAACTTTAGCAGTTCACACTACAAACAAAGATACTTGTCCGCTGTTAATGATACAGCAGCTATGGTGTATAGTCTGTGCGCTCTCAATAAAGACTCTGGATATTGCGATGTTATTTCCACAATAGCATCTTCTTGGGAATACTATGGTTATTCCCCCAGGTTTTGTTTCATTCATTGACCCGTTGCTGATTTCATTCAGTTGGAATCAAGTTGACCAGCAATATATTAAAGTCTGGGATATCAGGGAGGGTGTTAAATGGGTTCAAGAGTTGATAACAGTGGATGTACCCACAGGAAACATTCTGAATCAGGTTCCAACCAGACACTCACAACACTGCAAAAGTCATTCAACCCAAAACGAAATAGGTAGCCACAGACTACTGGGATGGAATGACATCATATGACAACACCAACAAACGAATTCTCTATGTCACGGACACAACCATATCAACACTGGACCCAGTCAGTGGGTTCGCCACCAAGTTGTGCTCCCTCCCAGAGACATACTACCTTGACAGTGTTGTTGTAAGTGACGCTGGGGACACACTCTTCATATCTGGATCATTCCCAAACAGCATTGGGTTCATATCCTACGACCTCAACAAGTGTGCTGTGAACTACAAATGCCAAGGTCCCTCCGGCGGGTTCTTCTTTGCAGGCCTTCTGTGACTTGATATGAAATGGGCAGAAAATTATGCCTCTTTGGTCTTTTGTTTATCCTTGTGTTTAGTGGGTTATGGCTCTGAGTGTGTCTCTGTGTGCAAGTGCTGTATGACACTGTTGGCCCGTGTGGCCAGAGCTGTGAGTTTGTCCTCGGTCCAGTCACCACGATCATTTACTTTTGACCTCCACAGTTGTGGAATCTTCTCCACACCAACATGTGCACCACAGATAGCACCGGCCATGGCCGCCGTGGTGTCCACATCCCCACCTCCACTTATTGCTGTCCCAATGCAATTGATGTAATCATCTGGGGACTTTAAGAAGCTGTAAAGTGCCCAGAGCATTGCCTCTTTTTTTGTTTTTAGTACCGAAACTGTCGAAAATTTTTATCATACCCACGGCACTTGTGGATATGCCATTTCTGTCAGACCGAATTTTGTCCCCACAAGCTTCACCCGAGGCCAATACTTTAGGGATTGCCAGGTCGATGCTAAGGTTAACGCACTCTTCAAGTGCCAAGATAGCTTTGCTGACTGAGAAATCAACCTACCAAATTGAAAGAGGTTAGGATTAATTTATCATCTGAAAGCATACAGGAGCCACAGTACGGGCTAAATTTGCGATGAACAAATGTGAGTCCACAGGACTTGGCAGAAGTGCAAGTCTGGTTGCAGCAGAGATCGCGACAGCTGAAGCATTGCATACAGAGAGGGCATGTGTGATCCGGCTCTGATTTTTTACAGTGGGTGTAAAATTTCCATATTACCCACAAACCTGATCAACTGCTGCCTGAACTAGATCTTCAATGTGGGAATGGAAAAATAGTCCCACAGGTGCAGCCCGCATTGCACTTCCATTTCCATGACCTGTTCTACTCCCTGGAAAGAAAAATCAGAGAAAATGAGAGGTGAAAAACTATACCTGACTGGTGCCATGGTACACCCAACAGAACATTTGCAGCGGCTTGCTCTGTAGTTCTTCCCAGTCCCACAATTTTATAGTGGGGAGGTGTGAACATTCCAGCAATTCCTAATAACATTCAGACCACTAATATGTACGAAAAAAGACACACTATTCGCATAGTTCTGTGGGTTGAAGATTCCTCCCGTTTCACAGAGGCTTATCATCAATTCCCGCGCGAGCTTTTGGTTGATCCGATTTATAAGAGTGTAGAAAGAGAAAACCACACCTGGCTATCATCTGTAAATTGGCCAAACGCAAAGTCCCCTCTAGCATGAGTGGGAACATGATCAATCGTATAAATAAACTCTTTTGCGTAGAGAGTAGTATATTCTCGGGACTGGCCTTCAACTGGAAACCCCTGTTGTGGGTTTATGTCCGAGAGCATTGAAACAGGATTGGGGGAAAAAAACTAATAACTCACAAAGGCATCGCCAACACATTGCCCGATGAGGCAGCCTGTTATCTAAAGAATTGCTTAAGAAAGGATTGCCGGTAGTAGGAAAGTTAATATACCTGGCTCAAACTAGGTCCACTGCATCTGGCTGAGATGTAACCACCAAAGTTCTCCAGCCACATTGTCCTCTTGGGTGTATCGTTGTCATTTGGCATGCTATTAATCACTGCAACATGATCTGCCAGACATCGCCACCTGAGAAGGTTATTAGTTCGGCGATAATGTTTTTCCCAACGAAATACAGTTCCCAAACAAGATCGAGGGACTCACTGCTTCAAGGAAAGACAATCCTGTGCTATCCAAGTTCTCAAGCAATATCTGGCAACATTCTGCAGAAACAGAGGTTGGCTCTCCGCCATCTTAGCCACTCCAGCCACAGCTCCATCCGTGGGCACCTCCCCCTTCCGAGCAGAAATAGCATGCCACAATGCAGCCACCAGCCTGTGTCCCTCAGTCAACCCATAACCATCAAACACAACAGTAGCAGCCGCACTCGAAGCCTCACCCACGGTAGCACTCCCACTCGCATCACTCTGAGATGCAGTGCTAGCTGCAGTTGGAGTTGTAGTTGTAGTAGAAGTGGCAGCACTGCAAGTAGTGGCAGAGCCAGTTGCAATTGTGGGAGATGATAGGTACGACGCTAGGCTGGCGACGACCGAGTGATGCAGTGTTGTCCACTGTCCCCCTTGGCTGGCCTGTACCTTATCAAGGTGCGATTCAACTGAAGGGCCATATTACAGTTAATAAAACAGGGAGTAAAGCAAAAAGACAAACTAGGTTTGAAACAACAAATAGGGGGCGGAAGAAAGGGGGAAAAAAAAAAAGATGAGTCATGAGGCACCATCGCGAGTGATGGAATCGCAGGATCTGGAGCGCTCAGGGCCGGATGGCATGAGCCTCGCATTGTTGAACGCAGACACTAAACTACCGAGATCACGCAGAGACATACGGAGCAAACAAGCAACTACTTGATATTATGTTTGTTATTCTTCTTGTGTGCCGTCAAATCACACGGAGAGGCTGTTGGTCCTTGCGTGAATCGGTTGCATTTGAAGATCCCCCGATCTCCGACGTCAACAAAAAAAAAGAGAAGAAAACGCCGTAACTTACGAAAAAAAAAATCAAAAACCTTTTCAAAGGAAAGCTGATAAAACCTAACAGTCAAAAAGCACAAGCCCAAGAGCCGCGCCACGCACAACACAACAACAACAACAAATCCCCCAGTATAATTAAGTAAGTACGTCAATGTTTGGAAAGAAAGGAGGAGGTAAATCAGCGCCGCCGCCACCACCGCCACCTTCATCGGGCGGCGCCCCGCCTCCGCCGCCACCGCCGCCTCCTCCCGCTGCGTCGGCGCCACCTCCCGTATGTGGATCATTATCCTGTTTCTTCTTTTCCTTTTTTTTTTTTTTTTTTTTTTTTTTTTTTTTTTTTTTTTTTTTTTTTTTTTTTTTTTTTTTTTTTTTTTTTTTTGTACTTCTGGGCTTGGGTGTTTGGAACGGGAATATTGTTTGTGCTAATTAAGCAATATGCACGTTAATGCGAG
>JAHLWZ010001062.1:0-23070 GCA_020536535.1 Pelomyxa schiedti | reverse complement strand
ATTGCCGAAGCTGACAAAGACGGTATATGGCGTTCTCACTCAACATCACTAACTGTAACCCAAGGTGATGGAATGGTTAGCAAAGACGAGTTTGTAGCTATTCTAACAGGGGAGTAACAAGTAACAAAAAAAAAAAAGAGTATCTTATATCATGTATCGAATATAGCAAAACGTCATTCCACGTGTTTTGGGGGTTTTTTTGGTTTTGTGTTGGTGGGTTAGGGAATGTTGTGCACAGTGAAAGCTTCCGAGTCCATAATAAGTTGGAAGAGTTCATCTTCAGTATAGCTGCCCTTCTGGACGCCGTTGGCATCCACATGGCCTGGAGTGAATGGCATAGCTAAGTTGTGTTGCTGTTGCTGATGTTGATGTTGTGGGATTTGGTGTTGGTTGACCTCCATTTGTTGCATTTGAACCCCAAAGGGTATTGGAGGGGGTGGTGTGGGGGTTGCTAATGGTTGCATTGGTAATTGTGGAAGGTGCTCCTCGGGGAGTGGTTGGAGGTTGCCTTGAAGGTTTTGTTGTGGAAGTGGGAGTGGCATTTGTAGTTGTGGAGGTTGTTGGATGGGTTGTTGCATGTGAAGCATTGGTTGTGTAGTGTATAGGGGTGCTGTGGATACATTGCCGTGTGGACTAAGGTTAGGCTGTGCGCCACAGGTCTGATCATACGGTGTTGTAGAAATGGAAGGTACATACCCTCCACACCCTGGGTCACTAAATCCTGCATCAAGTAAGTAAAAATGTGTTACTGTGGGAAGTTTGATACTTGGATTTTGAGAACTGTATGTAGGAAAATGCTGGTCAGTACTTTTACACGGATCGGCGTTGGTGATGTTGTCCGACTGTGTTAAACCGTTGGTGGAGGGAGTAGAAATGTATGGAAGCTGAGGTGGCATTACTGGGCCTGTATCTGGCCAATATGCTGGCTGCTAGAGGGATATTACGAAATTAAAAAAAAAAAAGTTGTGCACCTGACTGGGAAGTGGGTGCACTGAGGGGTAAGGGTAAGCCAATGTGCGTGCTGGAGGACGAGAAGAGCCACGTGAGATCGAATGCTGTGCGTGATAGGTTTTAGGAGATAACGAAGATACAAGCGATTCGGCTCCCTCTAGCATTGGTGGACCACTTAGCTGTGATTAGAATGAAATAAGAAATTGAATTGTCAAATCTCACATAGGTGGAGGGAGGGCTTGGAGGCCTGTTATGTGCGGTTCAGTTGTATGGAGACGAACCGATACAATGTCAAGAAGAGGTTTTCCTATTGAACAACAGAATTTCATTTTTTGGGTGTTATCAGTTATTGCAAACCTTCTGGGTTCAAAAATATCCGATGGGTGTCATTTGCACTAAATAATCTGCCATCTTTGTGAACATATAACTGGTCGATGTCAATTGTATTGTTCATGTTTTTTTGGAGAATGTTCATGGTTCGGTCAACATAATCCCGGTGTATCAGTTTGTGCCAGGCCATTCCCATAACTTCCTCCTGTAGTTCTTGTTGAAAATTCATTGCCACAAGCAGATGGAGTACGAACCACTCCATAGCCTAAGACTTGACAAAATCGTTCTGTGGCATTCAAAACTGTGGCGGGATTTTGGCTCAGATCAAATATTACAATGGCTTGCTGGTCTTGCAACAACATCCCTTTAGTTGCTGGAGCTGGTGGGGTTGGATTCGAAACCACCATTGCACGGCCCATTCGGAGGAGTGGTGTGCGCTCATGGTCTGAAGAACTGTGGGATTCTTTACTTTCAGTTAGTAAATAAGACACTTGAATTATTTGATTTCAAAACCTATGAAGAAAAATGTGCTCCAAAAGTTATACTACATACTATTTAATTCAGTCAAAAGAAGTTGGGGAGAATGACAAGAGAATGATCCGGAGGATGCAGGGGATAAGGAAGGGGATTGACTGGCAAGAGCCATCTCCAACCTCTCATTCTGTTTTCGTAGGGACATGACCTCTTCATAGAGTTTCCGTTGCTCCCGCTTCATTGCACTCAGTTCCCCAAGAATAAATGATGGATCAAGCTGGAATATACAAGGTGCATTTACAAAAGGAAGTAATATGTTAAGACCACACACTTTTGCTGCTGAAGATTGAGAAGAGTGCAATCGTCTATTAATGCTATCTCTGTTGGAAGAAAGGAGAATGGTTGGTATGTACTAAACACGATTTTTGGAAAAAATTCAAAAAAAAAAAAAAAGTGAGGACACACGCGCTAAGGCACATGTGAGGTACTTTCATGCTGACACAACGTCCACATGGGAAGTTGTGATCACAAGGTGCTTTTGCTTTCTTTTGAATAAACCAGAGTTAACATAATAATACTAACACCCAAAAAAAAATATGTCGAAAAAAAAAACAAAGCCAACCAAGCACAGAAAGCAGTCGGCAGTAGCTGAACTGGCTTGAGGTGGCTCCACCACGAGGGGCGCCGCCACGCCATATTCCCCGCGCGAGCCCCCCCCGCCGCCCCCCCGGGAGCCTCCCCGCCCCTCGCCCCTCGAGCCCCCGCCTCCGCCCCCTCCCCCTCCCGCTCCCGTTGCCACCGCGCTGCTCAGCGCCGGGGGCGGCGGCTGCGTCATCGGCGTCACCTGCCCGATGTTCCCGACCCCCACTACCATGTCCCCCGCCCCGCTGTGGGCAGCCCCCTGGGCGCCAGAGGACGATGCTGCGGCAGCCGACGCAGAGAGCGCCTGCTGCTGCTGCTGCTGCGTCAGCTTTTTCCTCGTGTGGGAGTGGTGCTGCCGATGGGAGGCGGTGGCGGCGGCGCCGCTCGGCTGGGTCTGCGGGGTGAGGCTGGTCCCCGGCCCGCCGCGGGGCGCCGACTGCGAGATCGCGGTCGGCGTCGACGGCAGCACCTGCTGCGCTGTCGCCGCCTTGTTGTTGTTGCTGTTGTTGGCCGTTGCCTGCGCGTCTGCGTGCTGCTGGCTCATCTGCCTGCCTCGCTTTTTTCCTTTTTGATCTGTAGATCTGTGTATCATTCGGGAAGGCCTTCCGTTTCCTTGAAAGAATGCAGACATGTCCACTGGGCGTCGGTTACCTCTCCAATGACAACCACAAAGAGTACTAGAGTGGTGAGCGCAATGAGACTACGAATGTTCCTAACCCGCACTTCGAGACCCAATCAGTCTCTCACTTGGTTTCGCAGAAGAACGACGAAATGGCGAAGCCCACGGCGTTGGCCACGAGTGACATGATGGCATCGTTTGGCAGCAAAGTTTTTTCGGATGCCGTTATGAAGGCATATTTAAAAAAAAAAAAAAATCAAAAAACCGAATGAATGCCAGTGGGATCTTGTGCCTGGTGTCTGACCAAGCGATTCTTCTTACTATTGACAGGAGAGGATGTCGCCCAAGCTGTATCTTAAAGTTCAGGAGGCGATTACCGGCAACAGACCAATTGACGCCAAAACAGCCGATGCAGTTGCCGCGGCACTCAAATCTTGGGCTCTTAGCCACGGCGTTACCTGCTTCACACACTGGTTCAAGCCGTGCCGTACCCATGCCGCCACAAAAGACGTGTATTTTGTCGCGCTCCAAAGTAGGCCAGACAGACCCAGGGACGTAGAGCCAATTACCAAGTTCTCGGGTAAAATGCTGCTGCAGGGCGAGACAGACGGATCCAGTTTCCCTAGGTTGTTTCCCTGTACTTTGTTCTTGGCAGTACTCACCTGTTGTAGTGGCGGACTTCGTGGGACATCATTTGCACGAGGCTACACTGTTTGGAACCCTACGAGCATGCCTTTCATCATGCACAATTGTCTTTTCGTCCCAGCTATTTTTGGTACTATGTACGGACAAGCAACAGGGCCGATTTTGCACTTGATGAGGAGCGAAACTGCAGTTGTAACCGCTGGTAAGAGATTCTTTGATCTGTTCAACAGGCTTGTGGTAATATTTGCAAAAGTAATATTTACGTCTTCTTACTGGCCTCAAGCCCTCACAAGCAGTGAAAAATACTGACCTCAGGTCATGTGTTGGTCTGGAACAGGAGATTTTCGTTGTAGACAGGAAGCTATTTTCCATGCGCCCTGATTTGTTTTTAACTGGTTCCCTTTTTATGAACGATTATGTCTTTTACTGCCCACTTCAATAGGTCGCACAGTGATGGGTGCTCCACCTGCACTAGCACAACAACCCTCCGATCATTACTGGGGACCACTTCCTGCTCGAGTTCGTAACTGCCTAAAGGTATCTCTTTGCTGTTCGTTGCACTCATAACTAATTAACCCACTAGGCTGCTCATACACGTTTGTGGGAAATGGGGGTCCCTGTAACTCAAATTCACAATGAGGTTGCCCCAGCCCAATTCGAGATGGTACCATACCATGGGCCCTCAGTCGTGGCAGTGGAGCAAAATACAATGATGATGCAGGTGTTAAATTTTGTATTTTCTCACTTTAGTACACACTGAAATATTCAGGTTTTGGAGGATGTCTGTGAAGAACATGGACTTGCATGCCTTCTACACGAGAAACCTTTTGCGGGTGTTAATGGAAGTGGAAAACACGTGAACTGGAGTATTGACAATGCCTTCGGTATTGTTGGTTTTTGCATATTATATTTGGTGGTTTTATTGATTACACATCCTCTCCATTCTCACTCCTCTTTCTAATCGAATCCAATAGGCAGTTTGTACAACCCTGGGCCTAACCCAGCGGACAACAAACCTTTTATGTTTTTCCTTGCTGCATTCCTTCGTGCTTGCAACCTGCACTCTGATTTGTTACGTGCTACAATAGCTATCCCCGGGAACGAGTTTAGGCTCGGAGGAATGGAAGCACCCCCAGGCATTATCACTGTTTACACAGGAGAAGATCTGCAAGCAGTAATCTTGTACCATAATCAGCACTTCTTTCATTTTGCATTTTAGATTATTGATTGTATTGTGGCAGGGAAAAAAGTCTCAGGTACAATAGGGAAAGAGACTCTTGACTTCGGAGTTCCTCAGATCCCTGTTATCAAACGTGACATGTGCGACAGGAACCGCACATCACCCATGGCATTCACTGGTAGCTACCTTCCTTCACGCTGTAGTGCCAAAAGTTTTTAGGGAACAGGTTTGAGTTCCGTGCAGTTGGTTCATCACAGGACTGTGCTATCCCTATCTGTGTTATGAATACAATAGGTATTCCCTGAGTCTAGTGTACATTCTAATGGAATTTAGTTGCGCAATCACTTCATGCTATGTGTGATGAAGTTGAAGCTCTCCTTAGAGCCAAGACAGCCCCAGTCGTTGCTTTTGATGAAATCATTCGATCTACTCTTACAGGTGCCCAACGAATAATATACAATGGGTATGCTTCTTGTTTCCTTTGCACAAATTCACGATACTTTTCTCCCACAGAGATTGTTATTCACAAGCCTACCGCAAAGAATGCGCCAAGCGTGGACTTATTAATATTGACTCCACAGCCAAAGCTCTAGCTCTGTGGGATACCCCAAAGAACAGAGACCTATTTGCAAGCATGAAAGTTTTATCAGAAATCGAGTTAAAAGCCCTGGCCCACATGTTCAGAAGGTTCTACGTCAAGACAGTTGAAGTAGAGGCCAAGTGTTGCCTAGACATGGCCAGGACACTTATCTTGCCAGCTGTTACCAAGTTTCCTCCAAAAAACACTAAAGTGATTTCATTAACATCAAGCCAGCTTCCAGGGAGTTCTTGCGAATTCAATCCAGACTGCCCGCACTGTTGTGGGCACAAAATCAGTAGAACCGCAACGACAACTGTTAGTATCCGTCACGCAACTAATCAACTCCCTAATAACCGCCAATTCCGCCCTAGAAGCAACCATTGCCAAGGTAAACATCTCCCCTGGTTCCAAATTAACTGACAGCTTCAAAACAGGCCTTGCGTCTTCGCGGCCAGCGCCAAGCCTTTGCATTCAATTCCGAAGTTGGTGCCGCAATGCTGACGGTCAGAGTCCACTGTGACAAGCTCGAAACAATCACCAATGGCGCAATGTGGCCCATTCCCCGCTATGCTCAAATCATGTGGCACAAACTAGGATCCCTCTAGTTGCCCGGCTGGACCTCAAACAACCTCAACCCACCAAAAAAAAAAAAAGAACACAACGCCAAACAAACTTATCTTCATGATAAGTAAGTAAGCGTTATTATGCTCTTCCTCTGATACCTCTCCCTCTGCCTCCTCTCCCTCTTCCCCTGGCTCCGCCTCTGCCTCCGCGTTTTGCTTTGGTGGTTGTGGTGCTCTCTGCTTCTGTTGTTGTCCTGGTGGGTTTTGGTGCTTCTGGGAGTGGCTGGTCTGGTGATGGGAGGGAGTGGCAGCGTGCCGAGACGTACTGCATGTTGTACTTGTTGGAGGAGCAGAGGTCTGAGAGGTTGGTGTATTGTTTGGATACTCCTTTGTGGAGTATGCGTAGGACGCTGGAGAAGGCGGCGCTGTTCTTGTGTATGTATTCGGTGTGGGCAGAGAGTAGTGCTGTGCACCACCAGAGGTAAAACTCTACTTTGGGAGACTGTTCGGCCTCAGTGCCAATGAACTCGAAGATTCTTCATACTTTGGGTGAGGTGCATTGGTATGCACGATTTGAAACCACACCTTATTAGGAATGAAACTGGAAACTCCCTTGCAAGCATTTCTATGCACGATGGAGGAGTGGATTCAAACACTTGTAATATGTGTTCTCGTATGTTAAGCCGCAAGCTCATCTGTTTAGGAGTTAGAAAGAAAATTGTTCCTTTTCTGGCATACAATGAGAGCTTTTAGATATTCCTTTTGCCCTAAAAGAGTGGTGACAGAGTCTGGGGTAACGTCCAAGCCGAGATCGGTTGGATCAAACACATTATCTTGATTAAGAGAAAACACTACAATTCCCTCTGTTGTGGCGGCTGCCCAACTGTGGCCTGTTGGGGCTGAGCATACACTGAAGCAGCTGTGCGAAATGAAACCAAGAATAAGGAGCAAGAAAACTAAGAAAAGAACTCTAACCGCGTAACCAACTTCTTCTGCCGGGAACTCAGATCTCCACGCGTTGCTCCAGGTAAACTTCAGGGCATTAAACATATCTTTTTGTGCAAGGGAGAGTTACCTTCGACTCGAATTTTCGGGGTCTATATCAGAATCATCAGAATCTGTAACATCCAATTCTTCTTCCTGTTTCTCCCAAAAGTTGTAAACTCCCTCGAGGGTATGGTTGTCAGTATAAGAAAATCTGAGGTTAATTGTTATTAGGATAGCAGAAAAAGAAACAAAAACCTTTTCAATAGCGTGCACTGTTCCGCATGATATAACATAACATAACGCGACTTGCCACCAGCAAGTAGGCACTGGCCGTCTGCTGTGTAGCAAAGCCTAGCTACCGTTAGACTCTTTGAAGAAGAAATTAGAAGGAAGGAACGTTGTGAAAGCGTGAGTGACAGCTTTTGATGTTTGCCCAAAATCGTTTTTCCCTTCTATGGACCGCAGTTGATCACTGAAAATAAAGATTAAAAAATATTGAAGGCGACTTAAAGCAAATACCCATCAGCGGTATCCCAGAAAGAAATCTGGCCATCCTCGGTGGCTACAGCAAGTTCTTCCCCGTTTGGACTAAAGACACAAGTCGTGCACTCGGCTTTGTGTAGAAGTCCCTCCCGGTGCGGTCGTCCTTCAAGGATAGTCCACAAGACTGCAGTCTTATCCCACGAACACTTTTCTTTAATTAGGCCTAGCTCTTGTGGGCATGTAATACAGTTGGGAGTGTACCGAGGCGAGAAGAGGAGATGTCGGAGAGAAGGCCAAACCAGACACAGGGCCAGTGTGTCTTGTTAGAACATCAAGTAGCTTCGATGTTTGCAGACTCCACACATAAATCTCAAAAGTGTCCAGCGACCCAGCGGCCACAATCTCGCCACTTGAATCTACTGCAACACTGGCTAATTGATTTGGGGCTGGCGGAAGTAAAATGCGGTAGTTTCTGTAGCGCATGAGATCGAATGCCCTAACAGACCCATCATAGCTCGCGGTGACAACTGGATGATAAATTAGACGAAATCAACAGCCGAGGGTAGGTACCAGCAAAACCGTTCGGAACAAAACATAGGGACGAAATTGGGCCTGTGTGCTCTGTAAAGGTAACAAAACAGAAACCAGATGAAGTGTTCCACAACTATGTATGCATGAGTTTCGCTAACAGAAAAGGAAAGGCTACTTTAAGTTTTCCGTCGTCACTACCGCTTGCTATTAGTTGCCCGTTTTGGGAATACCCAGCACAGTTTATTTGAAGAGAATGGCCTTGCTGCTTCAATACATCTGATAGTGTGGGTTAAAATTATTAGAGCCATTCCCATATTGATGAACTGCTCACAAGTTTCTGACTGCCATTCCCAAACTAAAATTTGGTCCGCAGCCTTAATTCCTACTGCAAGCCAGTCACCACTGACATTGAGTGCTATACTCGAGATCTTCAAGAGTGAGACAACGTAAGACAGGAAGTCCATACAGGAAATTTCGAAACAGACAAAGTATGGCATAAGTTAAGAGATGGCATTTCGAATATACTGAATACTCCATCCTATCATGTGGGTGAGTGGTGAAGGAGGTTTTTGTTTGTTTTTTTTTACGTGTCGTCCAATAACGAGAAGGTGAGCTTGGGAGTTATAGGAGCAACATGTAGCCCTCGTTTTTGGTGGGAAAGGGGACTGAGAGGAGGTTCTTATCCAGTGTCCTTTGTCAGGCATAAATCGACAGGTTTCCATCTTGACATCATGTGGATCAGAACCTGTGGAACAAGTGAGAGGAAGTGCGGAGACATTACAAATTCACCTTCTACAAAAGGATGGTACCTCCAAGTTGTGACAATTCCATTTGCTGTCACAACATACACCTGGAATGGGGTTAGCGAAAAACCTTATTTTTTCCATTTAAAAAGTACCGTTACACCATCGGGACCAAAAAAAGCAGAAATGGGGTGGGCTGTGAACCCTGAAAAGACATGGGGTAAAAACCGCCCACCACTGAAAGCCATAATTATCGACAAAAGTTTAACGGTGTGGTCTTTACTGCATGACAATAGGTACCTAACACGCTATTACTTTTTATGTTGACATTGTGAAGTACTTGGAATCATGACTCCAGCAGAGGGATTTTACATTGTCATGGTGTACTCGGAATCTGCGATGGAATTAAAAAACAAAATGCGCAGTGAAGAAGTTGAAACCTCAAAACTCTTTGGAAAGGGTCAATGGTTTTTTTGAAGTCAGGTGTTTTGTAAATGTCGACTACTTGATAGTGCCCAACTGCAAAAAATCTTTTACTGGTTAATTTAAACTTATTTGGGCTGTAACACGCCTGCCATCTGGGCTGAATTTCACGCAAAAGACTTGTTGATGAAAATTGAAAGTTGCCAAAACAACTCCCGCGTTGGCAGAGCAGAATGCAGCCTTACCCCCGTTTTCAATGCATAGGAGTCCCCGTCCATCTGGGGTCAATTCAACACGCTTGACATTCATACGCGCCTGGAGCATCAATGAGGATGACTTATTCCTTGGGTGTGTGTGAAAAGGTGAAGAATTGAAACGAACACCAAGCTAGAAGGAATTTACCCAATGAGGTTGAAAACGTTCACCCGGTTACTCGTGGGGCAAAACACGGAATTTCCATCAGGTGAAAAAACCACGTTTCCGTTGCGGTGCACAGTCCCGTACAAGTTAGAAAACTAGTTTTGTATCACAACATATTTACATAAAAAATAAGAACCCAAGCATAAAAAAAAAAAACCCAGATCCACACAACAAAAACCCAGCAACGTGTCGCTGTTACGGTACCGTGTAGTCGAGCCGCATGTCGATCCGATCAAAAGCTTGGCTCAATATCCGCGAGCAACTGCGATGAATTAGTAATTATCAGATCTCACTGGGGGACTGTCAGCGGGTCGCACCTACTTCACAAGACAGGCTTAAAAAACCACGCAGCAGCGGTGCACGGATCTAGGAACAAGTGTTCAGAGATGTGCCTGAAGCACACGATCTGCCAATATCGATAACCTCAGTTCAGAGAAAGAAAATTACAACTGTGTATAAAACAAACACAGAAAACAAAGGAAAGCAGGAAAAAAACCATAAAAACACAAAAAATCAAGACGATCGGGTAGAGTGTGAAGGTAGTTCCCATCGCCGCGGCAACGGCTTCACCGTCGTCAGTCGCGTCGTTAGATCTTGTCATTAAATCCAACAACCAACCAATGGTGTTTAGTTTGACGTATTTTGGAACCCTACGTCACCGGGACTAGATGTCGCAACAACAACTAAATAGGCTCATTCAAGATCGCGACAAACTCCAAAAGGACTTGGAAAAGTCGGGTGCGATCATAAAAGCCTCGGTTGCGTGCGAGGTACCAACCCCCTTTTTTTTCCTCTCCCTCTCTTCTTCCTTTTGCCTAGTATTGTTATTTTGACCTCGAAATACTTTTTTCTTCTAGGGTTTGATGTCGTACGTCAAGTCAAAACAAAACGATGAACCTTTCCTTCCTGAGTTTCCAGGCGTTAACCCTTGGTTCGTTTCACTCAACACAAATAAAATTAATCATCCCCACCACACAGTTGCCCCACAAAGTACAAACCGCTTACTTTCGTTTCTATTTACCAAAACATAGGCTCGCGGACCCAATCAAGAATCCATCAGGGTGCCCCCAATGCTCTATTATGTAACCAAAGAAAAACACATTCATTTACACTCACACCCCTTGTAAACCAATAAACCCAATCACACACTTCTTCTTTTGTAATTTTACTTTCACTCCATTTGTATTGCACGTGTATGTATTGCTACGTTATTGGCGAAACGGCGTCGTCATCTGCATGGTGGCCGAGTGTCTTATGAGTCTTGTCATCTGGTAAAATGCGTGAACAAATAGTAGGACAATACGTGGTGTTGTTTGTAGAAAATAATTTTATACGACCGTTGGCGGTTACGAACCATGGAGTAAGAAGTTGTGTGCTATTTTAAGCAGCCGGAAAAACCAGGAGAGGTGCAATCCCATCAGTAGAGATAATAGTCCGATTTGAGGGATCCAACCGTGTGCAATTTCCCATCGGAGGCCTTTTTATGAGTTACTTGTGGTGTTGGGAAAAAAGGACTCTTTGGAATACACACCAATGGCCGATGATGGAAAGGCTAGCGGCCATATACAGCTCATCAGGACAAGGTAGATAGGAAATAGAAAGAGCCGAAATGCAATCCACATAATTAGAGTTACCACATAGAGAATGACTGTTACATGGCGGTGTTCTGTTTGAATTACACAACGGAGAACTACGAAGAATGAGAAAATGACAAGAGACATCTAACGACTACATACGGGAGAGGGGTATATCAGTAAGATCATGGAGAACCAGCACTTCTACACCAAAAGCAGCTGCATTTTGTACAAAGTATGCAATCTTGAGGCTGTCAGATTATCTACGCAACACTTATTCCGAAATCACCATTATAAGGGCTGCACTAAATAAATGGTGAATCGCCATTTCCAAAAAGTTTCTTTGTTTGGGCATTGTAAATGTCATAAATATACCATGGAAGTAGTAACCCAACTAGTAATAAAGTTTGGTACGGTCAACTTAAGGTCACATATGTCTTACCTGCCCAAGGAAGAATTCCTTCAAGTAGGGGCAGTGAGGAGAATGCGGATATTGCTTCCACATTGCGGTGACGCACTCGGATGGTCCAAGGATGCACTTCGGAGAAAGCATGAACCACTCTGCTCTAGAAAAGAGTACAAAGGCGGCACCGACGCTGATGATGTGATACACTGCCTTCCACAATGATGCCGTTATCTTTGATGCGTTCTGTTTGAGCTCTGCATGCAATAAATATAAATATTTTCGTGAAGTTTCTTCAAACACACGCTCCGATGAGCCTGGTGCAGCCACAAGTTTCATTGCTAGAGGGGTGAGTAACGACTGGAAATAGTTTTGTACAAAATTGATAGCAATAAAGGCATAGCTGCAAAGAGTGTTTTGAGCAACACAAACTATAAGATGGGAAGGATACATAGCAATCTTGATGTCAAAAACATTTGGGTACATTGGGTCACTGAATTGTCTTTCCTTGATGACTGTGAATAACCTGCTATTTCATGTGGCAGTGAATCCACTTTTTTAAAGAAAGAAACAGCTGAGAGCACCTGAAACTCACACAGGATAGCAAAATCCCAATGCCCAAAATAGCACCCACAATCAACATCCTGATTCTGAACCACAGTCCCAAGTCTTATCAACCAATTGGTCCAAGTGGGAAAAGTACGATGCACAACCCCGTGTGTGCACGTGAGAGAGAGAGATTTTACTTGGTTTCCATTTTGCCCCGACTTTTGACGTGATAGCTTGGCAGGACAGTAGAACCCCGGTTGTGAGCACCAACGCCTCCATGTCCTCTTACTTCTTTTCTTGCACGCTTTGACACTGGGCCCGACAATTGTGGGTTTACTCGTCATCAGAGGCGTGACTCAACGCCTCTTTAGGAGTTCAATGTCTGTTATTCGAACTTTCGCGGAACAGATCCGGCTCTGGCTCAGAATTGTGGCACGACTTGATAGTCAGATCAACAAAATTCCAACACCGAGGAGGGGAGTCGAACACGCGACCTCGCCGAACAGAAAACACAAGCATGGAACGACTCACGTCGGCCAGAGACGAAATTTCCCTTGAGGGGCTTGAGGGTAACGTACCCAACATCGACTCCCGGGACACCCATTTTCTTTTTTTTAATTTAGGGAGGGCCACTGACCCCCTCTAATGCCTTTCCGTTTTTTTTTTTTTTTTTGTTTCATGTACCTGCGCCACATGTATTTTAATTTAATTTTATTATTTTATCAGGGTGCAGTGTTGTGAGGTTGTGGGAAATACTTGGACGTGGGGGTGTTGTGGACAACGACTTGAAAAAGTTCATTTGGTCATTCATCATCAGTAGTGAGAAAGATTTCAGCTTTTTTGTAGTTGATGAATCGGTATTTGTTTTATTCTCCGAATGTCACCTAACTCTCTCTTGTTCTCTTCCTTCAACAATCCTGGGTGAATTTTGCATTTTAGCAGCAAAAGCCACACATCCCAAAGGGTGAACTTGGAATTCTTTCCACAAAACGACACTCTGTACCACATGCCACAGTTAGCTCCTCCGGACTTGAGTGGGCTGAATCATTGCAAAATAACTTCCGGATTGTGGCAAGTATCAATTTGCGTTCTATGGTACTAGGACTGTGGGATGTAAGCTATTTCCTTCTTTGAAGGATTGTGAACCTTTTTTTATAGGTAAATGTATCTATTAGTGATAAATGTTATGCAATTTTGGAAACTATAGGGAAAGGCAGGGATGATGGCGTTGCACAGAAAGATATACCAAGTGTATGTCTCGGTTGTGACTTCCTTTGAAATCACCCGTAATCTTTGTAGAAAGTAAAATCGGACGCACGGCTGGTGTTCTACAATATTTCCGTATTACAGGCATTCAGACTTATGTACTCCGGAAACATGAGTTTGTAACCTAGTTCACACTAAGACAGACATCGTCCCCGAGCGTCAGTAAATGCCGTGCCCACTCGTCGTGTACTCTTATGGAGATACAGATTCTCTGTCTCACCTTTGCAATATGTTGTCTCTAATCTTTGCTGTAACTTGGGCAAACCCACTGTTAGGAGTGTCTCTTTAACTGCCCCTCTGAAGATCACGCTTTAGCACTTCAGAGAGGTTTCTATTTCCAGTACCATTAATTTTGTAATTATTTGTGCAGTGCTGGATTTGTTGCACAGCACGGCTGATGGGACATTACTCTCGAAAGATGTTGCATCTTATTTGGTGAGTAGGCAACTCCTAACTGTTACTAACCTTTCCATCTCATCAAAGCGGGTAGAATTTGGCAGAAAGGAAAAGAGGTTGTCAAGGTGGCTACGTGAGCGATGCATCCAACCAAATCTTGGCATGCAATATGTTCACCTTACCTGGGGGAACGCAAAGGAGTCAGGATGTTACCGGTTAGTGAAAAATGAGAGTGATACAACTGCAACAGCGGCTTCTACAAATTCCAAGCTTTCTTCCCAGGAAGAAGATATTGGTGAGGATGCTAAAGATATGAATATGGTAGAAGAGATGCCTCTTGGCCAGCAGGTAATGAAGCTGATCAGAGAACACCCAAAAGGAATTCTGCAAACAGTATAGTGCAAACACTTTTATGTTTTCTAATTTAGAAAGGACATCCGAAAACTACTGCAAGTCCCACCAAAAATGCTTGAGAGGTTGTTTGTTGACATGAAGAAAAATAATCAACAGGTAATTGCTGTTCCTGAGACAGTTGGGCGGACATTGTCTTTAAGGTTTATTCATTATTTTCTTGGGATATTTAAAAGACCATGCACCCAGAGTGTTTACAACTGAACAGTTTGATAAGTACCGTGAGGCAAATCCTGATTCTCACATTCTTCAAGAAGTTATAAAAGGGAGGGAGTTATCTACAACCACTGGTAAACGTAAAGACTCTCATACAGCAACACCCCAAAAATCCCCAGCACCCACCCCTGCCAAGCGCCCACGCACAAGTACAAGAGCATCTTCTCCAAAACCAGTAAAAACTGCGTCGAGTGATGTCACTCCTTTGATAACTGCCACACCACCAACTGAACCATGTGCTGACTCAAATACTTCAACCCAGGACATTCAGCCAAATCCTACCAGCACAGCTAATTCTCCTGTTTCAACAGAGCCTTCTACCGCACCAACAGATATGAATGAAGAACTAGCTGAAACAGATAAAACAACGACCTTCAACCGATTGAAGCGCTTAGAGGTAGACACATAGCATACCTTCATTGGTTACTCACGTTTCTTGTTCAACAGTGGATTATGAATGAAGTGGCAACCCATAAAGTCGCTGTACTGCAAGCAATTAGTAAACAGTTGGGCATTGATAAAAAAACTGTTGAGAGATTGGTAAACATTCTTGTTTCCCAAAACAAAGTAGTAAGAATAAGCACAGTGTATGGCACCTCTCCATGTTTTGTTGCATTTAACTTTCTCCCTAGGGTTCCTACCTTGACTGGCAGTTCACGCACTCTAACTTTACTTACTGAGCCATCTACCGATCCAAAGTGTAGAGAAATTCGGGGGGCGGTAGATAAGTACTGTGAGTCACTGACACGTATTGGAGCAAAGAAAGACGAGGCCATCGAAACTATCCAGTGCACAGAGATTGAACGTGTGGTTATCCAGCATGAGGAAGAAGTGCGGAATGAACAAAACTCCGTTTTCTTTAATTGTACTAGCCCAAAGCTATCATGTTATGGAAATATGGATTTGTAAGTGCTATACTCATCCGCTCCAAGTTACTTCATATTTTCTTGTGGAACACTTATGTCATACCAAATAGCTCAGATGTACTCTCTTTTAAATATTGTCTTCCAGTTTATAATCCCACATAGGAACCTCCTGCACTCAATTTCTGTTTTCGCATCTCTACTCTTCTTGATAAGTATGGAACAAAACAATCACCTTTTTCGGGGGGTTGACTTTTTGCTCAGTATGACACTTGAACTATTCCTTCAAATCATTGGCTATTCACTTTCCTGTGCAAAGTTGGAAGAGACACCAAAACATTGGAAAATGAAGGATGTTCCCACGGAAATAAAGTCACTTCACTTCCCCTTAATTTGATTGTCAATCCTTTCACAGGACCCAGATTTTCGACAAAAGGAGATACTTCACAAAGTTGAATAAACTGTTTATTATACTGACAAAGCTTGGTCTCATTTGCAGGGAAGCTGTAAGTAATTTTACTCCCTCTCAATTTTTAGTCATTAATCGTTCCTTTAGGCAGATGTAGATCTAATTTCAATTTCTGTTGAGACAGGTTTGCCCCTGTTTATCACAATGAAATGACATATCACAGCCTTGCTTGATTCTACAACAAATGAAAGAAAGAAATACCAGTTCACTAGTACCGCCAATGTACTGAAATTCTGGTCCGATCTTGAATTTTTTAGCATGTATTGCGTAATGCAACCCAAAGGAGATGTAAGATCCCGAAAATTGCATCCGACTCCACCTAACTGTAAGGCAAAGGACCAAATTTCTTCGACACTTCCAGCCCCGCTGGAAGAGCTCCGAGATTTGAATTGCTGGTATGTTTGTTATATCTGTATCTGGCTAAGGTTTTGAAGGAAGAATAAAAAAGGACCTCTCAGTCGGCCCCAACGATTATTCTTACAAAGATCGCTACAGAACGAGGCAGTCGACCATCAATTACTTGCCAGGGAATGTGGTATTCTTCCATCACAGGTTGTTGTGGGACAAGATTTGTTCGTGATTTAATCAACCCGTTTCCTCTAGGTTCTCAGTTATCAAACATCTTTGCATAGACAGAGACAAAAAAAGTGGATTAAGCACTTGGCTGAGCAAGGTGATCAACCAAGTACGTTCATCCAACACATCTGTATTAGTATAAACTTGTTCTGGCAGGAACCACTGAAGAGCTAGAAGCACTCGCAGAAGAGTTTCTCAGTTCCAAACATAAGAAACCAAAAAAAACAGATAAGAAAAAGAAAGTAGGAGGCGTCCCACGTTACCTCTGGAAGCCAACTGAAGATCTCGATCTCCTCAAAGGAGTAGCAATTTATTGTGCCGAGCAAGTTGGGTTTATTTGAGTGGGTGTGATCTAATCACAATCTCAATCAATGCAGAACGAGGGAAAGCTTACTGTGAATCTTCCTGTTGCACTGTGGGAAAAACTTGGAAGACAATTGGACAAACCACCTCGGCGTTTGGCTCAGCGGTTCCTTGTATCTAAGCAATACCTCAAATAAATCTGACCTCCCAACAGAGGATCATCAAGAACCAGTCAATTCAACAGACCTTGCTGACTGCAATTGCCGCAAGATGCCACCAACCCATGTCTGTTTCACAACTTCCAATATCCTGGTCAAAGAAAATTGCGTCAAGTCGTCGGGAAAACTCCAGTCAAACTGTCAATTTTAGGTCAGAATAAACTGTATCTTTACCTTGTCAGGATTTCATATTCATCTCGTCTAAAGTTTCCCCCTACCAAGCAATCCTGAGACGTTTTTCTCGAAGTTTCATGTATCTGTTCCATCAGAACCTTTTTCTCCTCCCCCTAATCCTGGATTCCCAACATCACTTCTGGATCTTGTCATGGTATGTCAAACCCAGCTTTTCCTTCAGCCACAGAACCTAACACATTACAGATAGTAGTTGGTACACCAGGCTCCAAGTTTGATAGCTATACCGGCTTGACGATGTTGAGAAAATACACGGACCAAGAAATTAGGGCAGGAAAAATGTTTATGTGCAGGTGATCCTGAATGTGCTTTAAACCATGTTTACAAGTTCTTTCAGTTCTGGAATTATCACGAAAGCGAGGTTAGAGCAAGAAAGTAGGGCATTCAAACTCACTAAAAAGTGTGTTTCTAGAGGAAAAATAGATGATAAACTAACGAAAACTCAGAATGGTTGCAGCCTTTTTCCAAGATGAGCTCCCAAAAGGCACCAACACGGAAATTGAGGAGTTTCGCCGTACCTTAGTACCCCAAGGCGTTGTGTCTTTTGCGTCGAATGTCTCAGCGGGGTCTGTCTGGGAAGTTCTGCACTTGGCAGCCTCCATGAAAGTATTGTCTTGGAATCATCCTCCAATCTCATCTTCTTTTTCTTAGGCAACATTATCATCACACATGCTATCCCAGATAGCAACACCGGCGCCTGTTGCGCAAACAAGCACCAAGCCTGCTCCTGCAGAAGTAGTGAAATCTGTAGAGTTTTTATCCAAGGCTACACGTGTCCCCTTTAGAACTGCCCGAACATTCATCTTTAATCCTGTCTGCCGCAAGGCCTTCCCCAATTTCAGTATTGTTTTAGTGTTACTTCTCTTTCATTTATGCACCACAGGCTATCAATTGACACTTGATGTGCCGCTAACTGCTAATTCACCATTGTGCTCTTTCTGGGCCAGTGAGGAGAGCACGGCCAAGTCAAGCAGTGTTCCCCAAGGCATTGATCAGAATCTTGGAGCACAAGCTCGAATTGCACAAGACCAAGTGGATACACGTGCCGAGTCTAACATCAGTCCACCACTTGTAATACCTGGGTCTTCTTCATTTGTGGCAACGGAAGGCACAATCGACATTTCTCAACTCCCTCAGGAACACATGGAATTGAACTCAGATCCTAAAGGCACCGACATAGTCTCAACGCAGTTGTCTCCCACTATGAGTGAATCAAGTCAACCGCAACTGCTCTCTCAAATAGTTCCCAGCACTCAAGAGGATCTACAAGCCGCAGAGGATTCTCTGGTCTATGAAGCCATGAAACTTACATACATGCAACAGAAGTTATCTAAAAATAAAACTGCTCCAGAAATGGCCAAACCTGTAGTTGACGCAGAACCTCTGTCCAATGAGACCGCAGTAATTGAAGACATTCCCAAACAAGGATTGATCGTTACGTTACTTAACTCTCTGCTCAACGCTTAAGAACTTCCACAGCAAACGGCACTTGTCCAGGCCCTCTCAACAGTACGGCGCCTCATTCAAAAAGATAACTCTCTTGGTCTACTTAATGAGCTGTTTGCTGATATAAATAACTCCGGTCCAGAGGGCATTGCATGCCACCAGTTACATGTGTGTAGTTTATTTTTCGTTCTTCAATTCAACCAGCTTCAATAGAAAAAATATGAGACTATGCCTTGTTTTGAGAAGTGCTTACAAAGTGCCCTGAATGAGGAATTAGTTTTCATAAACCCTGGATGGGAAGATTTTCACTATGTGTCTGTGTGCGCTTGCATTCACTACCGTAATTTTTTTTTTTTTTTTTTTTAAAATAGTTACAAATCCAGCAATAAAGAAACCGTGGCATTCACTGGATGGTTTTGTAGGCACAAGTTTTATGGGGACAATTCAAAAAGCCCTTTTAATGCAAATAATCACGAAACCAGGGATATCCTTGGTATTTCTGTACTTCTTTGTTCACTTACCCAACCCAATCAGGACTCCCTGTCCACTCATTTCCAAATGCGAAGTACATTGTTGAAATTCATTTTGGATAAACTGGAGGCTTCCGGGAGCATTTACCACAAATCGTATACCAAACCCAAACAGTGCACTCTCTTCAGCTCGCCAGTGACTATTGTAACACTTCCCAGCTTGTGGACGTTTCTTAACCAATTCCCAACAAAAAACAGAAACCACTGCCCACTATATACAGCTCTGTTTCTGCATTTCAGTGCTACTTCCCAATCCTAGCAAACACGGACTGAGGGGGAGGTTTTTTTGCACGAAATGAAAACCGCCGTTTCAGCGGACGTGTCGGTTGAAGAGACACTTCCATGCCATACAGAGAAATGACCTTGCTTGTGGTTATCACGTCGCACTAAAATTGTTCATTTTGTCTGTTTGTTACATATTTCTTCCTCGATACGGAAACCTAAAACGCCCCTAGAAATAGACCCCCGAATATTGTTGATTACATTAACTGGTAAAAGGCGAAAAGGGGACGGAAAAAGACTGAATAAAGAAACAAACAACAGAAGTGTTCAGATCTTGTTTATTCCTTTATTTTTTGCGGCCTGTCTACGGCAGAAAAGCAAATTAAATTTGCAAACAAAATGCAGGGAAACGGTGTATCCGCACAAAGAGACCCAATTGACGAGGTACAATAAAGCATAATTGTAATTAATTCCTTTAATACGTGCACTGCATGCGTGGCTGCGAACGATCACGTAGCGTCTTTTTTCCCCCACTCATTTATGTGTATTCATCGTATTCGCGTAGTCACTGGACACGAGTGGAGATGTTTCCCATTTTGGCGACTCTACAGACGACTCACAGGAGCAATTGGAGCAGGAAGGATATGCCCAGTGCCACGTCTCTTTGCCAGACCTTTCTCCGCGGATGGCTTTGCTCCAGGTCGACGAGGCTCTGTCGACGTCGGATGACCTAGACATACAGAATTTCCATCTGACTAACCCTGAGAGCATTCTGAACGAGCAGAGTCTTGATCAATCTCCCGATTCACTCTTTGGTGACACTCCTTGCATGTCGAATTTTTCTCCAGACGATGTTATCGGCCAACAACAGCTCCAATTGCAAATGCAACTCCAGTCCCCGGACGTACTCCTGCACGGTGCAAATTTGCAGACATTCGGAACTCAACAAACTCCGGAATTGTATCAGCAATTCCAGGCATTGCAAAGGCAACAGTTGCAGGTACAGCAACTGCATCAGCTTCAACTGAACTCGTCTCAAGCCCTCACTCAGGAGCAGCTCTTTCAAATTCAACGTCAATTTCAGTTTCAACAGTACCAGTTGCAACAGGTACAACAGGCTGCTCAGCAGTCCCCTGAGTCTCATTGTGGAACTCAGCCAGTGAAACTGGAGGTGAAATTAGAAGAGGAGGATAATAGCGAACAGTCGACGGAGAGCCACTTACATAAAAAACAGCGACAATCGCAACAGCAGATGGCGTCACCTCCAAAACATCCTGTCCTGAACAAGCAACAGCTTTCAACGTATTTTCACATGCCAATTACAGATGCTGCTAAGCAACTTGGTATTATTGTTCTTTGTTTATTTCCTCTCAAGTCCAACAGGTGTTTGCACTACAATGCTTAAAAAGGTGTGCAGAAGAAATGGTATTCCAAGGTGGCCTTACAGAAAAGTACTTTTGACTTTTTCTCCTTCAATATTTGACCACAACACAGATAAAATCCCTCGATGCTATGATAGCTTCCCTTCAGCTACAGTTAGAGAAAAATCCAGCAGACACTATCAGTATCTTACATGAGCTAGCCGTATTAGCAAATAAACGGGAACACATAATGCAGAATCCTGAGGTCTTGGGTATTTTTTCCCATATTAATTGATGATTGCTGATAAAGTGTAGTGCACAACAAGAGCCTCGTTGCCCACAAACGTCCCGCGGAACGCAAATTCATCTCCGCTACCCCAGCGAAAATCGAGAGAATTGTATGCCGTTGGCAATTCTATCAACCTCTCATCTCGCTTCTAGAGTCAGGTTCCTCCATATCGGGTTTCATCGTCCCCACAAGCTCAACCCGTGATATCCACCCCATTGCCTGTACTTATGCCGGCAGGCCCGTGCTTGCCTGCTCCTTTCTCGACTGCAGTTAGCACTGCTCTTTCCTCTGACTCTGGTGTTATACAACAGGCTCCGCAATCACCGCAGCTACAGCAATCCTCTCCACTATCGCCCTCGCAAATGGCATTTCAAATGCCACCTCCTACACAGTCTTTTAGTCCGTCTTCTCCAACGGAAGTGCCTGGGTCATCCTCAGAACTACCAGTACCAACTCCGTCGCAGCCACAACTAAGCTCGCCCGAGTTGCCATCGCCTGTACTTCAGCCACTGCAGACGGCCCCCCAAACAGAATCCCAGCACGCTCAGACTCCCCTTGTCCCAGTTGGAAAAGACCAGTATTCGGATGCCCTTTCCTCTCAGTACTTGTCACCACAAGAGGCACAGTTACAAATTCAATCCCAAGAGTTGTCGCAGTCATCCACGGACTCATTTCAAGTTCAGCATAAGCTGCAGCACAAGCAGCAACAAAAGCATCACACCCATCACCATCACCGCCACCAGGCACTACCCGACACTTCTCCCACCTTCTCTGCCTCCTCATCACCCGTGGAGTCTATTGCGTACCCGGGAGTCGGCTCTTTGACCGCCTTCAAAGCGCACACGATGCCACAAATTGGCTCCTTGTACCAGTATTTCGTATGTGTTTTCTTTTTCGGGAATGTATCTTAACGTACCTACAGAATAACATGTACGCAAACCCCGTTAAAATTCCGCCAGTTATGGTTGTGCCTAGCATTTCTGGTGCCCAAGTAAACACTCCTACATTTCTCCAATCACAACTGACCGTTTGGCAGCAGGCGGCTGCCTCAGCTGCTGCAGCAACTGTAGCTGCTGTGGGTGCCATTGGTGTGGTCCAGCACGCTCAAAACCTTGTTGCTATGCAACCTCAGCAACTGGCACCCCAGCAACAAATGCTAGAGCAGCAAAAACTGCAGTTGCAAATGCAGATGCAATGGCAGTTACAAATGCAAATGCAATTGCAGATGCAGTTACAACAACTACAACAGCAGGCCCTCACTGATCCGACTGCTGCTTTACATTTCCAGCAGCTACAAGTTCAGGCGATACTACAGCAACAGCAAGAGCAGATGCAACTTTATCCGATGCAACAGACACAGGACCAGATGGGCCAAGCTGCGTGCGTGGAGAATTGTGTGGCCAGTAGTTGCCAGGGCATTGGTACCTGCACAGACGGCGATACAAGTGCTGAGCTAAGCTGTGATATCTCCGGCCAAGTGCCAGGTGAACTTGCAACGGATCTTGGGGATAGTTCCTACCTCAGTGGGGTCATTGCTCCAGGGGCTGTGGAAGTTGACCCAAGCGGGTGTACAACTGGGCTCACTGCGGTGACAGTGGTGAAGTGCGAAGAGCACATACCCCCACCACAACCGCCGGCACTAAAGCAAGAAGTACCGGTCACCCCTGCCTCTTCCGCGGACACACTGAGTCAAGTAAAGCTTCTTCAGGCACAACCGGACCCAGTGATCCCCAGAGAGGGTACAGTGGAGATTCCACCTCCACTCACCATCAACTTACTTGATGGCTCTGGGGGGTGCTCGCAGTTGGGACTACCACCGCTTGGACAAGGGGGAGTGCTAGGCTGTGGGGTGCCCAGTGAAGTTGTTGGTGTGAAGGCTGATTGATTGAGTAAGTAAAACTCTCTCTGACATCAAAAAGGGAAACCACACACCCACAACCTTCCCTTCAGACAAGCAGACAGACAAGGAATTGTACTTTTAAACGCGACCTCAAAACTCAACAGCCTCCTCCGAAAAGTGTATCAATTGTTGTTTTAAAAAAAATAAAAAAGAGTTGCCCCCAAACCTAAAAAGGTGTCTACTACAACTGTAGATGTTTTCTCCCATTTGGGAAATGCCCCCGGGGAGTGTTTTGGGAGAGTTCCCCGATGGGAGGGTTTGGGAGAATTTTGGGAGTGATTTGGGAGATCTACTACCAGGCTCTGTCTGACTCAG
>JAHLWZ010001061.1:0-23087 GCA_020536535.1 Pelomyxa schiedti | reverse complement strand
GTACTAGAACAAGATCTTCACTATTATACCCAGTAACACAGGGATCAAATAACCCCATCGTGTTTGTCTGGGACAAATAAGCAAGACCAGGCCTTTTGCAGTGAGGAATAACAGCTAGGTGTTTGTCTACATTGACCTTTGTTCTTGTTGCTTGAAAGAGGTTGGTTACCCAAAAACCTGCACCCTGGGGTGTGTGTTCACAGTTCCACATTGACTTGACTGGTCAGAGTGACTGCTGTTTGGGAGCAGGGCAGTTGCTACTGCTCACTACACACACCTTTTTTCATTGTGGCTTTGCATTCTGGGGTGCAGTACACATGGCCGTTGCACACTGCCTGGTATGTGCCACAATTACCAGCACCCCATTCACAGTTGTCTCGGCCCTCACCTCTCCTTCAGCTTCACTCCCATCATCATTGTCATCGTCATCCTCATTCTCCTCACTTTTCACTCTGGTGTCCTCAATCTGCATGACTATGTCATCCTCACGTTTTATTCTGCCCTCATGTTCCTCCTTGCTGTCCTCAGTGTATGATCCCTGAACTTGGAGACAAGAAACCAGAAAAGGGAACCCACAAACTTGTGCAATGAACCTCACTTCACTTGGCTCTACAGTCTTGACATACCCAATGACGAGGTAACAATGTACTTTCCATCCTCCATTGGGTTGCATTCACAGTAAAGCCCTTTCAGCAGTCTCACTGTCACCATTTATTTGAATCCAGGCACCAGGCTTGCTGATCTTTACCTCCTGACCTGTGAAAGTCTGCAGGAGATCAAGTTCCAGCAGTGGGACCATGACCACTTTGCAGTCACTTCACTCTGTATCAAATGAGTGATTTTAAAATTGTATGCACAAATGAAACCAGCACATCAGGTGCAGTCTTTGGCCAATTCGCCAACTTGGTGACACCATTTTCCCCTGAATTTATTGATTTTTTTGTTCCGTTAGTGTCTCAAGTGGGATGTCGCTTTCGCAACCCAACGCCAGCCGACCCAAAAACCTGTCCCTCAAAATGATTACCGAAATTCACGTCAACGGGGTGCCTTGCGAGGCCGTTGGTCTACGTGGCGGCGTGTTCTCGCCCAGCCACCACCAATTGCTCCAGCAACAGCAACAATTCGTGCAAGTGGTCACCGTTTATTGCCCTGCGAGGGCGAGGACTAATTCGGGCACGACAGGAGCACAACCGGGCGTTGATGACGAAATTCTGTCCAGAGAAGTGTTCCACACATTCACGTAATTTCACTTACTGCTGACCTTCTTATATCCTGTTTTTCCATATCAATGTTTGTTTCATTTTTTTAAACAGTGACTTTGAAATTCTACACGCCAATTTGCAAATGAGAGACCTCCCAAAACAAAGTATTAGTTTCTTTTTTTTTTTAGCTGTGGCCTTTATCCTCCACCTAGATTTGTACAATGCCATTCAAAGCGAACCTCTTCTTGAAGATATGCGTCAACAACTAAACGCATTTCTGCTTCAGACGTTATCTGATTTCTGTTCTCTTCTTGCGAATCCAGCCGCCATATCTGAAGATATGAAAGACAAAATCAGGACATTTTTGAAATTCCTGACAAATGGTCAGGTAAGGATTCGAACACATTATCTTCTTTACCCATTCTATGTACAGGAACTTCCTCCCAGCGCCTCAACTGCAACTGCTATGAGACCAAACGTTCCCTCTCATTTTATTCCACCAAATCCAGCGACACCCCCTCTCCAACCGTTACCTTCATCTCCAACTCCCACTCCTCCTATACCCACTCCCAATTTCCTGCAACCCGCATCCGCAATTCCCACTTTTCCACAACCGTCTGTCACTCCTAATTTTCCGCAGCCTACTCTTGCCCCAAATTTTCCTCAACCTACTTTGACCAATCCCAATTTCCCACAAACATCGATTCCCACTCAAAAATTTCCGCAGCCATCATCTTGCAACTCTCCAAATTTTCCCCAACCTACTGCATCCCCCTTTACTACGCAGACAATGCAGCAGGCATCCCAGGTATCTACATCCCTGTTCTATTCCTTTAATATTGATAAGTGTGGAGGAAGGCCAGGATGACTATGAATTTTTAATGGAATTATGTGAGAACTTGCGAGTGAAAACGGAACGTTGGCTGTGGAAAAAGTTAGTAATTGGAATTTTTGGGGTCACTTCAGCTGGCAAAAGTGCCTTCATCAATCACGTATTTACAATACCAGTGACAAGATCTGCTGTATGATTGTTTCAACAAATCAAGGCTAACGGTATTCAGATCGGGGTCTGTGACACCAAGTTCACAATTTTTGAAACTGTTCCGCTTCCTGAATTTCAGAAGATATGTGGGCAAACAGACTTCAGAAGGTTTAGTCGAGAAGAGTTGATGAGAGAACTGCCCAGCACAGATATGGATGTGAACAGAGACCCCAGGTACTCCTTGTTTTGTCCATTATTCAGTTTCAGTGATTTGTTTGTAGACTCAACCAAGTTTTTTGCCACTTGGATTCTTTCAAGACATTAGAGAGGTATAGATACCAATTGCGAGATCAACGACAATTGTTTGAGAGACTTCATAACCTTCGTGCTGTTATTATAAATGAGCAGTACATCTATTCTGCTAGTTCAAAAGACTGGTACTTTGTACCTTCCAAATAAATCACTTACCTCTATTAGTCAACTTCCCAAAAGAATAATTTTAATTGACTCTAAGGGACTCGACCAGAAAAACAATACACAAGAATCAATCTTACCTCAAATTGCCACGATGCAACTGTTCATACGAGTTAACATTCCAATTTGCCTACAACCAGTAATTTTTTTTCAGATGGCAGACTTCTCACTGTTTATGATGCCTGCAGCTGAGATCCACAACAGCATCGGACAAATCTCTCTCTTTGAACAATGCAAACTGTATGCAATTGAAGGAGAACAATTTGTGTAGGTTTACTTCAGAAAATGAACACTTTTTTACTCTGAATTACAGAAGGACACTTCAAACACATGGAAAAGTTAACAATATCCCTGCTACCAGAGACAGTGGAGGAAGTGGTGGGGGATGGGGTCTTCTGGGCTCAGTTGGCTCCTTAGCTGCAAGTGCTGTGAAACTGCTTTATTCCGATGGCAATTCCACTTCCAGAGGGGCTAGCACAGCATCAAACACCGGCACTGTTGGAGTCAATAACTCGCAGTGGGATAAAGTCTTCTTTGTACTGACCAAGATGGATGTATTGGCGAGAGACTGCGCCGTAAAGAACAAGCCTGTTCAAGAAGCAGAACAGGAGGTAATCTCCTCTTCAGAGTTTGGTTTAGCTGACTTGCATTCCTTAGATCAGTTACGCTCTTGGAAACTTATTTGGTCATACTCTCCTTAGTGAACCGCCACCATTCTCCCAATGTTATTCTATAGGACTGCCGGAATTCCATGCCGGGACCAACATTCCGCCCTTTTCCAATGACCTCAGTACCCTCAAAGACATATTCCTTCATACATCCAATGTATATGAGACAACCTTCTAACAGAGTGAACTAACTGAGATACTAGACTTCGTTTGCCAGGCGCAGGGATGAAGTCATTCTTCAGCTCTGTGACCAACTAATTGCAGAATACAAGAGGAAACCTTATCACCAGAATGTACTGGATCGAATTGGTGACTTTTACAGAGGGAATAGCACTCTTGATAGACTGCAGAAGATAAAGGAAGCTACACTAGCTAGAGCCCGAATGGGCTTTTAAATCCCAACGCAAATTGGTTATGTAATAAATTGTTTGTAGTTAAAAAAAACCTCTTATTGTCCGTCATGCATTTAGATTTTGTGCGGGTAAAATACCAACCAATTCTTGTTTCCACAGAATGTGACAATGGGGTTCCAGCCAAATTTTCTGAATTCGAAGTCGTCAAGCACTGTGCCCTGGCAGTGTTCTTCAAAGTCAGTGAAGTCCAGAATTGCGGAAATGTGGGGATCAAATACAAGCAGCATAGGTGTGTTTTCAACAGTCTTCACTGCAAGAACGCAGTATCTAATGGAAAGTTGGAAAGGAATTAAACGGTTGAGTAGGTGGTTTGGGAATTACGCATAAACTCTGTCATCAATACAGATGGGAGTTGCATGTTCTTTAAAATGGGTGTAAAATCTAGCTGCAAGCGCGGGGGCACTAATTTCCTCAACAGTATTCGAAACGGACATGTTGCCACTAGATTGTGGGTGAATTCGGAATTCACCCAGAGGACCAGAAATGTTATAGGTGATTTTCATAAATTTGGCAATATCCGGAGGCTCTATCCACTCTCCTGATCCACAAGCACTCATTCTCTGCATTACAACTTGATGATTTGATTAAATAGCGTGTGTCAGAGTGATGCCGCTATTTGGGGGAATGTTTTGGGAGTAATTGGAAATACCTTGCCCAGTGCCAGTATGATGTCAGTGACAAGTGGAAATGGTTTCACAGGCTCAGGCGGTATGATTCCCTGCAAAATCAAATTCGATACAACCATTTGACAACACCTGTAAGAGCATCCCCACCCACAATCATGAAATCCCTAGCATAAGAAGAGGTGAGATTATTGAAAAAAAAACCAACGAAGGAACTGCCCAACCTGGCAATTGTAGTGAAACAAGTCTGTTTCGCTCGCACTCGCCGCACGACCTGGATTCGGCGTGGACGTGTAGAGCGACACTAATCCCCTGACAACCCCGTTTGGGCCGTTACCTCCCTCCGCACTCATGGGACAAAACAAAACGGCCCTTCGTGTCCTAACTTGGTCCAATCAACGGAACCGGATTCCGTGAAGGGAGAAAAACTGCTGAAAGATCAACGATGGATCACCCCGATGACATGTGTTATGGGATCAAGGCTGTATTTGTTGGGGACCCCGGCGTCGGGAAGACTGCCTTAATTATCGTGTAATGGCAGTGCCATTTTTTTTGTTCTAAAGGAAAGAAGAATGACTTGCAATTCGTTCCCTTCGGATGGTTACAATCCCACTGTGTTCGATAATGTATGCAAAGAGAAATGCCTCTTATTGCACTCAGATATATATCTCCCAGTACAGTGCCATGGTGTCTGTGGATGGGACGAAGTTTTGCGTAGGTCTATGGGACACGTAAGAATCATAGGGGCTCCTCTTCTCTTTTTTTCAAAGACTGCTTTAGTATGGGATACGACGACTATGCACGACTCCGGCCACTTTCATATCCGGGAACTGACATCTTTGTGGTTTGCTTTTCAATAATGAACCGTGAATCCTTTGACCATGTCACTACAAACTGGCTACCTGAAATTCGACGCAGCTCCCCAATGGTCTGTTTGTTCTCTTTAGCTGAATGAATCTCATAGTTCTGAAAGTTAACTAGGCACCACTTCTCCTCGTTGGTCTGAAATCAGATCTTTTTTATGGTAGTCAAGAAACTCACCTTCCTTGCCTGAGGTTTTCCTAGGACCACATTCCAGCAGGGACTCTCCTGTGTCCTTTGAGGAAGGCGTTACCCTTTCTAAAAAGATTAATGCATATGGTTACCTTCACACCAGGTTGGTTCTTACCCAGTTTTTTTTTTTACACATTTATTTCGCCGTAGTGCGTTGAAACATATTGGGGCTGTTGATGTTCTCCAAGAGATCACTCGGGGAGCTCAGTGCCGATCTTGCCCACACGCCAAGTCCTCAATGTTTTCTTTTCCGTGGTTCTCCAAGTCAGAGCCGCCCGTTGCAAAGAAA
This sequence comes from Pelomyxa schiedti, assembly GCA_020536535.1. NCBI lineage: Eukaryota > Evosea > Pelobiontida > Pelomyxidae > Pelomyxa > Pelomyxa schiedti. The sequence goes on along the minus strand of JAHLWZ010001061.1, from coordinate 17,383 downwards.
CCTGTGAGGCACGACCATACCACCAACTTTGCATGGACCAGTTTGAATCCTGGAATCCCAAGATACGGACATTCTTCAGTTTTACTCCGAAATGTCATGTATCGCTACCACGGAGTGTAAAGTTCTTTTCACTATCAATAGGTATGTCTTTGGAGGAAGTAATTCACGTCATGAGACCCAGAACTGTGAAGTAATTCCAACCCAACTTCCCAGCAAAGTAACGAGAAAAGTAGATTTTGCGCTTTGACATTCTCTCCCAAAAATGGTTACCTCCGGTTCCTCTTTCTCCAGAGTTTTGTGGTACCATATTTGCTTGCTGTGTTGCCCATAGTGGACACCTATTTGCATTTGGTACCCATACTTCTGTATTCCTCGGTGCTAATCACTCAAAGGAGGAAGAAGCTCGATGTACAGCAACAAAATTATAGTTGGAAATTGTGATTCCTCCAAGTTTGAATTCCCGAACGAGGATTTCCAACAAAGTTCTGAAATCTCCCAAGATTAGGATTCAGTGTGAAGTTCATTGAGTCTCCTACGTCCCCATCAGCTAGATTTGGCTCCACGGCTGTTGCTTATAACAGTTCCATGATATTATTTGGGGGATTTAACTCGACAGCAAGTACAGCTTCGGACGAGCTATACTCAGTATCTTTATCTGATCTGCAATGGACCCTCTTTGTAGTTTACTGGTTTTCCTTTTATTTTCAAATAGACCAAAGGAACATGGAACAGAACCCCACTTCGTACCGAGCCGCTACCATCACACCGCTCTAGTACACAAAAACGGGATGCTGATGTTAGTCACCTCTAAATAAATGTGCGACTTCCCACATATCCAGATTTGGGGGCATTGCCTCTAACGGATCTTGGTTGAATGACCTGTGGAGGCTTGATCTTGTGAACCTGCCGGTTAGTATGCAGGCTTCACAAACGAGTTTTTAACGTCGGGTATCATTTTCCCAGGCCTGCCAGCAACTTTGTCAAAAAGGAGCATCACCACCTCCACTTAGGGGCCACTCTGCGTGCGTCGTTCGTGATTTCATGTTCATTTTCGGGTAATACTTACCTCTACGTTACTCTGCCAATTTAATATTCTTTCAGCTGCCCACAAAATTGCGTTGACAGTAAACTGTTTCAACTGGATCTAAATAGGTGTGTTGTCATGAATCAATCCACAGTTGTCTCACATTTCAGTAAAAAAACAGTATGTACTGGACGGAACTCACTGTTGAAAATTCTCCTATTGCCCGAGATTTCCATTCAATGGTGTCCTATGACAACCGCCACATTTTTCTGTACCTATTCAAACAAGAATAAACTCTATCTAACAGCCAAAATGGAAAAGATTTGGTGGACAAAGGAGAACAACAAATCCCGATGATGTGCTTTGTGATTGCTATGGCTTAGACCTCGGTTGCTCTGGAACTGATGTACTGCCAAGAGATACGTGGCTTGGTAATATGCTGTTTTGATTCACCAACTTTGACTGCTAATTCAAAACCAGAGATTTTCTCCCACCTAAACTTTGTTGCGTTGATTCAGCTTACACAAACCTGCAGACTATTTCATGAGCTTGCCAGAAGTGAACCACTGTGGACCAAGGCTTACCGTGGTGAATGGGTTCTAACACCCAGTCCTCGTGTTTTGTGGAAGAATTCTACATTCACATGCGATTCCCACAAACCGCCTATTGTTCCGGCACCTGTATGTACCCTGAAATAGTCCGTGTGTACTTCTAATTTCGTATTTGTAAGGTGTCATCGTTTTTCTCCAAGGAAGTGTGCTTTGGTCCAAATGCAACATTCAGTGTGCAGAACAACAACACACCAGTGAAAATGTGTGACCTGAAAGTTGGGACCAAAGTTGAATGTGCCGATGGAAGCTTCCAAGAAGTCGAATGCATTTGGAGGCAAGTATCACACCCTTTTTTCTTCTAGTTTTGCTCAAACAACATTACAGATGCAGACTCCAAGAGGCCCAATCACACCTTCTCATCACCGTCTCCGAAGCCGGCCGTGGGATAGTGGAAATCACACCGGACCATCCCGTCTGCCACAAGGGCAAGTGGTGCCTGCCCGGCGAGCTTATGGGACAGCAGCCGGCCGTGCGCGGCGACGTCGACTGCGTGTACAACATGGTCGTTACATCGCGCTGCTCTGTGTTGGTTGGAGGCACTGTGGAGTGCTGCACGTTGGGCCAGCCTGTGGGTCCTCCATTGTATGACCCAGTGTGGAGTTCAGAGGTGATTGTGGAGTGCCTGAAACGGCGTCCGGACTTCCCCTATGTGGTTACGACCTGTGCCAAGTCACTTGCCTCTGAGGAACGAAACTGAACAAAACTAGGTTCTTTAGAAGATATTCTCTTTTTGTTGTTTTTGAACCAAAAAGCCTCCACATCTCTGGCACTCAAACCTATGGTCTCCCTGCCATCCATAGTCCGTGGTGATTTTGTTGTTAGCCGCTGTTGGAGATCAAATCTCTACAAAAAAATCTACGTTGGCCGGTCTTGATCCACAGACCCCTGGTTCTCAAACACCTCTACGACGCTCGAGACAACAGAGCTAGCAGCACCGACTGAAGGGTGCCTGTTATCTCTGCACAGGGGATGATTTTGTGGGCATAAAAAAATTTACAGAAAGTGGGTTGGTGGTTGTGCCAGCAGGCACCACAAGGGCACAGGCGAGAGCACGGCCTCACACCGCTCCACGGGTAGCACAGGCACCTCCAGAGAAAGCAATTGTCTCCAGGCCCTCCATCCTCACCCGTGGAGTTGGGCGTGGTGTTAGACTTAACTTTTTTTCTTTCAAAAAAAATCCAGTTCGCCGGGTATTGAGCCACCGACCCCGAGTTTGCCTCAAACGTCCAGAAAGAGCTCGAGACAACAGAGCCACCAAGGCACCGACCAAAACAATAGGACACAGTGGGATAAATAAAATAAAAAAAAATTGGGTTTCACAACAAAGAACATGCGGAGGGAGGCGTGGGTGGTTGCTTCTGAAGTCTGGTTATTGCTTTTGGAGACTTTATTGGTTCCAGTATCTTCTATAGGTTAGAAGGCGTTATTTGTTGTGGTTGCCGTACCTTGGCACACGAATCCAAGACAGGTTGCTCAATGCCAGTGGAAAGCCTCGCAGAAGTCTCATAATAAGTGAGGTTTGCATGTGACTTGCAGAGTGCATTTATGGCCTCTTTAGAGACATTATGAACTAGTATCGTATGTCAGATAAAATTGGCAAGGAAGGGCTTACCTAGATCAGACTTGCAACCGATTAGTACAACCCTCAATGGATGGATGCCGTTTGCCATGATGTGAGGAAGAATTCGTTCAGATGCCTCGGTAAACGATTTGGGATCATTCAAATCAACTTTCTTTGAGTTAGAAGCGAATTAACGAAAGAAACCCTACAGCACAAAAGGAGTACGTCGGCACGAATGAAACAAGGTCCTCTTAAAAACGGGGCTGGTATGTCCAATATCTGTAACTGTTACATGTATTCAGTTTCTCTCGTTGTACATGCAATCGGACACGATATTGACCAACTTCGCGTGTTACTAATTTGAAACTAACACCTATAGTTGTTATTGGGTCAGGATCATATATGTCATCCTTCACACAGTAAGTGGAAATTTATTCTGGGGGTTGAATTGCCTCAAATCTTCGCTGGAAGCAAGTTATTCCAGATCGCTTTGGGCCTGTGAGGAGCAAGTGGATATGTATCACTATGTCGTCACTAGCTTTTGAAAGAACAGTGAATGAAAAAAAAAGGGAAAAAGAAACTTGAAAAAGGAACGATACGCTCAGTTCGAGTCCGTGCTTTCTTGTGAATCTTCCACATGTACTGTACCCAGATCCGCTTAAATCCTCCTTTAGATCCACACACGCACTCTCTTCCCTCTGCACAACACACCAAGCCCAACCCATGCACTAACCTACAAGGGTAAATTTGCTAACGATTTGTGCCAACAACAGCATCTTGTGTGACATATTAATGTGTCAAGTGGGGGGAAAAAAAACCACCAAGAAACGAAAAACTAGAAACTCACAGACTTGGCCCACAGACCATCAGATGCAGCCAACGAATGCCAAGATCTGCACACAAGCCCAACGCAACACAGATCAATCCCGCTCAAAAATTCCAACGCGTGGCCAACTGCAGCGTCTCTCTTCCCAACCGCTGCCGCCATCACGCCCTTCTTTTTTTTTTTCTAATTGATTGAACCAATAGCAACAAATCTGAAACCGACCGCCAGTGTTTAGAAAGATCCAAAAAAGTAAAAGAAAAAAAAACCTGTGGACGACAAGCAAGCAGTACGTTTAGGCTAACAACTTCCGCACAAACACCACCACGTAAATATGATACCATACTACACCGTAACTGCGTTTGTTATTGGGAAAACTTGAACGCGTTCCGAGCAACAACTAACCCGCACAAACAAAAAAGTCACCATGGCTGATTTCGGGAGGAAACTCGTGCAAATAGCGGGATTGAGTGACCATAAGGCGAAGTCCAAGGAGTACACAACTCTCCTAAACGATGCCATCTCCCGGGCCTCTGCGCCTGACATCATGAAATTCATTGACCACAGTAGGCCCCTATTTTCTTCATAGAAATTTGATTGTCAATACCGTATCTCAACGTTCAATGCTCATTTGGTTTTCCCTCTCAAATCCTAGTGTCTGAGGAAAAAACCCCATTAGTTGTGTCTCGGCCCTTGCTCTCTGATTTCGTTGCAAAAGTTCAATCTCTCCCCCAACAAATGATGGTGCAAATGGCACTACACGCTATTAGCAAGCTGCAACCACGCACAGTAGCATTCGAGGAGCATGTAAGTTCTTGCTTTGTTATACGATACTTATCTTTTCTGTAGATTGTCAACCTTCGAGGAAATTTGGCACGCTTGTACGAAGCAGAAGGCCGTGCGCAGGAGGCTGCTGAACAACTTATGGCTATCCCAGTAGACTCCAGCACAAGGTTCCAGAGAGTCAGTTAGGTGTGATTTTAATTTGCTTTCATTTCCCAGGATGGTGGATGCTGAAGCTAAGACTGAGTTGTTTGTGAAGATTGCTACTTTAATTCTGCAGACAGGGAAGGCTGACGTTGCCCTCACGTACATTACACGGGCTTCAGCTACTGTTCACAAGTGCCCCAAACCTGTCCTTGTGCATCAATACAAGGTTCCTTTTAGCACCTTTTTTAATCTGACATTGAGTACTGATAATATACAAATCAGAGATGTTTTGCACAAGTACTTGATTTGAACCAACAATTTATCAAGGCAGCCATTCATTATTACGATATCTCACAGAATGGTCCAGATGAAGTATGCTTTAACTCAAGTCGGCGAGTGTATGTTAACCGTGTAATGAAGGAACGTCGAATGGCCCTGCAACAAGCAGTGAACTCCGCCATTTTGGCAGAAGCTGGACCTCAGCGGTCTCGTATGTTGGCCACTCTGTACAAAGATGAACGGACCCAATACCTTGATCACTATGGAATTCTCAAGAAAATGTGGATTCCTCTTTTTTAGATTTCCCATTTACCTGACGCAGGTATTTGGAAAATGTTTTGAAACCCGATGAGGCTGCAAGATTCTCTGCTGGACTGCCACCGCATCAAGTGGGAATCAAGTCCGAAGGTCTCACTGTGGTTCAACAGTATTCTTCACGATATTTCACTTGTTGGGGTCTAACTTGCATTCTTTCCCTCAGTGCATTCCTTGAACATAACCTTCTATCCGCATCCCGTTTGTACAACAATATATCGTTTGACGAACTCGGCCTGCTTCTTGGTGTCTCACCTGAATTGGCAGAGAGGTTTGCTGCTAAGATGATTGGTGAAGCACGAATGGGTGGCTCAATTGACCAGATCTCCAGATTGATCATCTTTGAAACAAGTTTGCCTTCCTCCAATATTAAAACCCCTCACAATTGTACAGCCGGTAGTGAACAAGAACTCTGGGATCACCACATTGAACGTGCATGCTACCTTGTAAACAACATCTTGGAGACTATCGGCCGAAAACACCCTGACTATGCCCGAATTTTCTAAGAAGTGGATTGGCAAGTAAATCAGACAAGTAGAACTTATTCTTTTCTTTCAACTGTTCTTCCAATACTGTGCAAGCCACTTTAAACACGCGCCAAAGGCTAGATTATTGCCTTGAACCACGCAACTCACCAAATGAAAACAAAATCCTGATGAAGTCCAACTGTTCCAGCCGTGATGTTAACACGGGAGGGACCAACACAAAAAAAGAGGAGTGCTCACCCTCTCAGACCAGAGGCTGAACAACACGGAGCTTTCGGATCAAGTCCCGAAACTCCTGGGAGAGCGCAAGTTACCCCCTTGAAAGGGGGAACTCGCGCAAGGAGCCCCGGGACCCGCCCGATTTCAGAAGGTGATGGGGTTTTCCCAGTTTAGTAGGACTATGGGCCTAGGCGCCCCCCAGGGCCCACGCCCGCTCAACACAAGTTTTGAGGGAGAAAATTCAGGAGCCCCCTGGGTTTCTTCCTCATTAGTAGTGAGGCCTGGACAAAGTACAGAGGCGCCCCCTCTGCGTCCAGACCAGAGAAAGTGAAATTCAGAACAGGGCTCCCCCCTGTCTGATCCCTGCCCCACAAGGATCCTTCTCCCAGCTACTCTCAAATGGAGCTGCATGAGTATGGAAGGCAATGGGCAGGGATAGAAATATGCTTGAATGCAAGATGATGGATAGATATTGGATAACCGTGACTGCATTTGAGCTCGGTCTTAAAAGGACAAGTACTCCTCAGAGAATTTGAGCATTCTCCTCCCCTGATGGTAACACTGTTTTTCACCGTACTGGGATTATGGGACCTGAGCCCCTCTTCTGTGTTTGTTCTTGCTATGGCTCTGTCGCTCATGTGCATGGAACTTCGCGGATTCCTTCCCCTCTTTCCGCAGGGCGAGCATTCAGCAATCTGAGATGATCTGCGCTTCGATTCGGGTACGAAATGCAACGAGGGTCGGCTGATGGTCCGAACAACGAGCTGGAGGTGGTTCTGAGCCACGCGCAATACCCGAGCTCGGTGAGCGACACGCTGCTGTGCCCAGTGTGCCTGATGCCCCTCGTAAACCCCGTCGAGCACCGCGACGACCAGTGCGGCAACACCTTCTGCCGTTCCTGCGTCGCGAGCCTGCCCGCGTGCCCAATGTGTAGAAAGGCCTGGGACGCAACCACAAGAGCACCTGTGATGGTGAGTAAATTCGAAGCCCGCCAAACATTGTTTAGTTCAGTGTTTTTTTTTTCCCCCCATCTATTCTTTGCATAGTGTATATTTTTTTTTTTAATGTGATGTTAGATATATGCTTATTATATAAGCATTATTGTAGAACCAGGTGTTATGTTGGTGGGGTATTATGTTCAAGCAACAAAAATTGTATTGGTAAAATAGAAGTAATGCTCTGACAGACTGCTACAGATGAGGTCACTTCTTGCATCCTTGAACTCACTTGTGATTAAATGCCCACAGTGCGGGATCACTGTAAGCCGGGGTGACATTCTTAACCACATACACACCACTTGCAACCAAACTTGCCCTGGGAAACCTCAAGGGTGCCCATTTTCAGGCCCCAGGGCCGACGTATTGACACACGAAGCAACATGCCCTTTTGTCAGGATTGTACATCTGCACAGGCAAGTCACAGACTTGAGCAATCAAGTTGCCGCTCTATCCGCTTCTCTGCGCCATGCCAATAATCAATCCCCAACAAAGCCGGCAACAAGGAGATACAAAGTGACCATTCCAAACACACAACTGAGGGTCCGGGCTGTACCTTGTATATCTGGCACCGTGGTGGGGCATCTGGCACCTGGTCAAATTATATCTGTGATCAGGAAGTGTTCTGACAGCGAGGGCAATACTTGGGTGCAGCACAGCCTCGGGTACTCATTGTACATTGACACCACTGGTGAGTATCTTGACTTTGGCAAATCCAAGGTTGGTAGATCGATGGTGAGACTCTATGACTGAGAAATGGGAGGCTGCTTCTTTGTAATGACACCAACTACTGCCCCACTCTCCTTTTATGCTTCACAATCTGTTTTTAAATCCCAGTTATCCTATCATTTTGATGGTATTTAACATATGGTGAAACTGTCTTGTGTGATGTGAAAAAGATTGAGGAAAACAAATTTTCTGTGATCGAAAACAATTAATTCCTGGGAATTGTGTTCTTTTATTAAAATTACCTTGATGTCATAGTGTGTGCTTGTCAACGGCTCGAGACAACTTTGTACACCAGTCCAGCAATTCCTGCCGAAAATGAGTTGGACATAACGGTGACGTGGAACGCACCCAGCAGAAGACAGATCAGAATGAAGTAGACAATGAGTTTATCGGGCGTGGATCGAAGCTGTGATGTAATAGCATTAAACAAGTAACACAGTGTGAGAGAAAAACCCCATGAAGAATTTCATTTAGACGGCTATTAGCCTGCACAATCTGCCCATCGACAGATGTAACACCTCTCTCTGCTCTAGTTATGGTATCTGATTGATTCACTGCGGCACCATACATTCTTCCCTGGTGAGGATGTCAGTGTTTAGTATTTAAATTTGTGTAGTACAGAGATGTCTTTCAAATTGGACACTTTTAGCTCAATGCTGCCAAGCCCTTCATCCTTAAACTGTAAGGAAAGATGTTTGAGGACTATGCAGTTACAATTTTTTTATTCATAATGCGAATTTCCTCGAACTGTGGATCATCAACATCAGGCAACTTGGTTGGAGCAGCAGGGTCTGAAAAGAAAGTGAGTGTAAAATATCAAGTGAAGGACAACAGACTTCTTTTAGGGATGAAGGTGTGAACATTGTTGCGACACCTTTCCAAGTCGTAGCAATTATCCAAGTTAGCCCTTGCGCACTGAATTACTTTGTTTCTGAGTTCTATCTTTTCCTCCAAGTCAAGATCAGGAATCCCGCGGTTAGAGCTCTAATTGTTGCTTTTGTTTTGGTTCACGTGATACTCATTGGCAACATTTGACAAACTAAGTAATGTTCAACAAAAGCTTTGTGATTTGTCTCCATTGCTGCCAGATGTCTCTCTGCTTCTTTCATCTGCCCCCGAATTGCAGCTGAAGCTTTAGCCATCTCCGTTGGATTTGAAATACCATTTCTCTCTTCAATCATCTTAGTTTGGTCAGAGCGTTAGAACCACTGTGTGTTTCTAGAACATCTTCACGTATATTTTCAGATAGAATAGACCGACACTCACAAAGAGAAAAAAACCTGCTTTATCCTCCTCATCTCTTCCGCAATCGCCTTCTTTGAAAGCACAAACTGGTCGGCTGCGGTAGCGCTCGCGGACTGCAGATTCAGATTCGCGGCGGCGGTCTCCGTGTCGCCGCGCACGTTGCAGTTGTTGCCTATCTCGGCCTCGTTGTACATCTCGTCCAGCCGACCCATCAACTGATCGAGCTGCGCCATCTTCGTGCGAAAAAACACTCGGATTTGATGGAGCCAGAAAAAAACAAATTTAAGATTTTTTTACCGAGTTCTTCACCATTTGTGATGAGGACGTGACATCTTAAGCTTCAGAATCCATAACAGTGTTTCCTTGGGCAGCACTTGTTCTATTTCATTAGTCAGACGGTGCATTACATGGGCCTGTGTGATCCCAACTGCCTTCATTGCAAACTCAATGTGGACGGGTGAGGACATTAGTGCCCACCACAGGTGATCACGTATAAAGTCAGCTGTTATCTCTGGGAACACCCTCAGCAGCATCTTCCACATCGGAAATGAAATCTCCTTGTTAGCGCAGCTTGGATGTCCCAGCTGTGTTTTTTTTTTTTTTTTTTTTTTTTTAGCTTTTGTTAGAGTTGCGTTTATTGTACAAAGAAAAGGCATACCTCTTCCAGGGTGACCTCAAAGTTGTGGATCAGCCACTCTGCACACCTTGTGTTATTTGCATTGATCAATTCTATAAGAACATTGTTGTTGTATTTGATGTATTCTGGCTGGTTCTCCAGGTGATACTCGTGTATTACCCTTTTCATAGCTTTGCTGGAGATGAAGCAGGAATGACAAGACTGAATCACACAGTTTATAGCATGACTACTGTCAACAGCCCTACATGAAATAAGCTGACTTGAAATTGGAGTCCACCCAGTGACCACTGCTCCCAGCAGTACTTTACTCCACTTGCGCTGATCCTGCCGCGACTTACTGGTAGGTGAAAAGTGGAACAACTCAAGCAAGAATGACAAGACAGAGAACCGTGTGTGGCGTACTGCTCTTGCCAGGGAACTCTCATCTATTTTATCTGCAGATACGTGCTCAAAGAACCACCTGATGGCCCTTGTGTCACAGTAGTTGCTGTAGTTCTTGCACAGAGAAATTAGAGTGGCATTCGCCTTGGGAGCAGCGACATTGACATTTTTCTCCATGATATGGAAGGTTGCTTCCAGCCAGTTGGCGATTTTGATGTTGCCATTGGACAGTGCTTCTATAAGTGCTTCTTCATGGTCGGTTGGAGTGAGATTGACCACCTCTGACAGCAGCACTCTCACGCAGTGCAAGTCATCCTTGATGTTTCCACAAACTTCAAGAAAATTGGCAGCTGTAACTGACATTGGGAGGTGCTTTACAAGCCACTCAACAGATTCTACACCCTCCACCTCCCTCCACCACCACATGCTCACTGGCGGCTGCACACCGTGGGTCTCTATCAACCACATGAGTGACTCCACCCCTCGTGTACCTGTGGCAACCGTCTGGACTTCTTGTAGGTCAAAGCTGAAGTGTGACCTCAGCCACTGGAAGGCCTCAACGCGTTCCTTCAGGGTAATCTTCTTGTTACACATGACACCAGCAGCAAGTCCCACAGGGGAGTAACACTTTTCAGGTTTTTCCAAACTCCAGCTTCCAGGGAAGACCTCCACCAGCCACTGGACCATCTCCAGGTTTCCCTCAAAGTAGAACTTAACTGGGTAATTCAGCCCCAGTGTGTTCACAGCCCAAACGACCCCACATAACCCACACAACCACCTCGCCACCTCGAGCTTCCCAGCACGAACAGCAGCCATAAACGGAGCAGCAAGCTCCCAGCTCTCCCTCAGCCGGAACCTCTCAACAACCCACTTGGCTGTCTCAAGGTGCCCCCCTCTGCACACCTCTGACAACAAGGTCTCATCCTCGCTCCCATCCGGAGTGATATCAATGGCTCTTACCTCGTCCCTCAGGTCATTCTCACCCACGGGCCACGCCAGCCCCGATTCCTTCACCCACCTCACATCACTCCTCCCATAATCGCAGCCAAGGCCGCCCGCCCGGCGCTCATCAGTCCCCGCCGCCGCGCAGTCGCCGTCGACGAGCTGCCGCGCCATCTCGAGGTGTCCGCCGCCGCAGAGCCCCCACAGCACGCTCAGGCACTCCCTCGTGTTGTTCCTCGTGGGCTTGTGCCTCAGGATCCACGAGATGCAGGCGGGGCTGCCGGCCTGCGCGGCGCACCTCACGTCCCAGTGGCGGGAGTGCCCCTGCGGCTCCTCGTCGCCGAGGTGCTTGAACACCACGGGGGCGGCGGCGACGCCGCGGCACACGAGGGCGACGAGGGGGAACAGGGCCGACGCCGCGCCGAACGCCCACACCACGTCCCCGTGCTCGAGGGATCTGTACGAGGCCGCGAGGACTGGCTGCACCGCGTACTCCCACGCGACGCGCGAGATCATGAGGACCCTGCCGGCCTCCTGTTGTTTGCTCGACAACGACGCGGTTACGGTGGAAGAGGTATCCTGGCACGGCTCTTTCAGCATTAAAAAAGAGGAGCCACGCTGCGGGTTTCCTAGAAACTCAAACTGATGGTTAGGTCTGTCCCCACATCTTGGTCCTGTCAGGTGGGTCATGCGCCAAGTAGTAGTTGGATTCCCACGCCAAATGCATGACGTCCCCTTGGGTAGCCACACCTCCACCGTAAAATCTCACGAGGTGGACGTTGCCAAACAAAAAATTTTCTTTATCTTCCTCTCACAGAGCCACATTGTCGAAGAGGAAAACGCGGAACGATACGTCAGGAGCTTCGATGACGAGGAGCTGGTTTGTTGATGGAATCCACGAAGTAAGAGCCACACGCATGCCGCATGTCGGGAGTGTGTTTCTGTAAGTGTCATCATAATCACCAGTTGTGGTGTCAAACACCCCGTCGATTTCGTTGCTGTTGTGCGACTTTCCAAAGTAGAACTTCCCACACACAACAAATGCATATCCTGTCCGTGCCTTGATGCGAGGGACAGTCCACGTCTGCAAGATGGCGAGGGAGTCAGGGTCCACCCTCGTGATGTGTATGTTGCCTTCGTTGGGTGGTGCGTGGACCACGTACAGCACACCCCCTGCATCAACATACCAGCAAATGTCTGTGCCTCCACCCCAGCTCCACGTTGATTTGCCAGAGTGACCGGCGTTTGGGAGTGGTGCAGTTGCTACTGTTGACCCGTCACTCACACGCACCTTGGTCATTGTGGCTGCATTGGCTGGGGTGCAGTACACGTGGCCGTTGTGCACTGCCTGGTATGTGCCACCGGGGTGGTTGGGCACGTCCTTGAGTATGAACTGTCTTGGGTTGGTGTTGTTGATGAAGCTGGTCATGTTCGCAAACTCTGTCAGTTGTCGACGGTGGTATGCACCATCCCAGTACACTTTCCCAGTTGAGTTGTCAACAAATAACCTCACCCCAGGACGGGGTGTGATCGAGTGGACCATCGAGCCAAGTTGTTTGAGTTCCCTCGTTGCCGCTTTGGGAACAAGAGAACCTGATGTTGAATTGTGAACAAGGCGACCAAGTGATGATGAAATTGTTCCACAAACGGCAGTTGAATCACATTCAAATCTCACCTGTTCGCGTTTTTTTTTGTGTCATTTCACTTTTTTTTTTTTTTTTTGGATGCGGAAAAGAGAGAGAGATACCTTCAATTCATTTGGTGCCAGAGAGTCATTCTGGGCACCTGAATCGCAAAGCTTTTTGACACGAGAAGTGAGAGTGTCATTGACAGCCACGAGTTGGAGGTCAGTGAACCTCGTTGTTGCCTGTTGTGCGTATTCTTGTGCCTCTTGTGCATCCTTCATCTTGTTGTCACATCCTTCAATGTGTTCTTGGAATATCTTGAGGGGGTGAACACATTGTCAGTGTGTGTGATTGGTGCAACAGACAAGTTCGTGCCTTTTTCGCAGTTTCGGTGATTTTTTTAAGTTCCGAGAGCATTTGAGCCTCCTTGGCATTGACAACTGCAACAATCTTGGCAAATTCAGTTCGTATCTCCGCCTCAGCGTTCTCTGAAACTTCGTCTACGTTTTTGCAGCATCCCTTTGGTTTTTTTTTTTGTTGTCGTTGAATGGGACGGAAATGAGAGAAAATACACACAATTGCAGTGTGTTTCGAAAGTGAAAGCTTCTCCAAGCGCAGTGATAACTTGGAGCACAGTGAGGCGATGTTCTCCTTGAACTTGGAGCTCAGGTCAGAGGAAAACACAATGTCGTGGTTCTTGTGGTCAATCAATCTAATTGTGTTTGTTTGGGTTGTTAGCCAACAACCCAAGGGCACAGCAGGTTCCCAAACCAGAAAAAGGAACACACACGTGCAGTCACGGCAAATCAGTGACTTGTCAGTGTTGCAGTACAACCGCAGTTCCTCATGTGGATGCTTGGAACAAAGTGCTGGTTTGGGTGCCGCGGGTGTGACACTCGTCTGTGTTCTGAGTTGAGCCACAGTCACAACCTGCATTAGACGTGTATGTGAGTGAGCTGGTTGGTTGGTGGCGAGAGTTAGATATAAAATAAACACAGCGCTACATTGTGGGAGGCGGTCTTCCTCGCACGTGAGTGGTGTGCCTTGTCATCGTTGCACAAAAACGCGCTACACGTTGTGCACCACCACTGGGCTTCGCGTGCCCCGCAATCTCCGCATTCTGGCGCAGTCGCCGTGGTGCCTGGTTGGTGTGATCCACTCCCAAAAACAGCATGTGGAACCGAGGCCAACATGCTTCTCTTCCACTCGTCCACAGGGAACCCCCCTGGTGGTGCGACTGCCTGTCGAAAAGTTATGTTGTGTTTCGGGTTTCGGTTGTTGTTAGTCCTCTAATGGGTGAGTGTGGGAGTGAAAGAAACGTACACCTGAGAGTGACACACAGGGCATTCCGCGGCGTATGCGAGCAACGGAGAACCAGTCGAGGTGCTTCGCGAACATCGAGGGATGCATTCGAGGCACAAAGTGTGCAAACACGGCAGAAGCCTGATGGTTGGGTGTGAGAACGGAGTTTTTTTGAATCCCATGATGGCACCTTGGGTCACGGAGGAACGACAAGCAACATGGGCACGTTATTTGGTAGATCACTTCCTTCTTGTTCATTTCGGGTGGTTTTTTTTTTCTTGTGGTGATCAGAAGAGGAGTGACACACCTTTCCACAAGGAAAAAAAATTCTTGAAGCTTTCATCAATGGACAAGAAGGAAGTGACCGCACAAATAACGTGCCCGTGTTGCTCCTCGTTCCTCCGTGACCCAAGGTGAACAACTCCCGTTCCGAAATTTTAAAAGTTCTTCCATCACCCCCACGCACGACGCCCCAGGCTGCTGCCGTGTTTGCACAGTTTGTGCCTCGAGTGCGTCACCAGGTGTTCGCGAGGGGTGCTCCCCTCCGCGCCCAACTCCGCCACATCGTCGTCACTGACGTGCCCTGTGTGCCAATTCCAGGTCCCTCTGCGTGTCTTTACTTTACGAAAAATAAACCAACAGTCACAAAAAAACACACCACAACCTGTCGACAGGCCGCAATTCCGCAAGGGGGGTTCCCAGTGGACCTTTGGAAGCGCCACCTGTTGGACCTGGCTCCACTTGTTGCTGAGGGCGGGACACACAAACAACCAGGGACCACCACCACCACGACGACGACGACGACGGCCGCGCCGCCTCCCGAGTGCGTGGAATGCGGATCACACGACGTGCCGTGGTGGTGCCCAACGTGCGGGGTGTTCCTGTGCAACGACGACAAGGCACACCACTCACGTGCGAGGAAGACCGCCTCCCACAATGTAGCGCTGCTGTGTTTATTTTATATCTATCTCCCTCGCCACCCACGCTTCCCACCAGCCAACCAGTTCACACTCTCACACACTTGGGAATGCAGGTTGTGACTGTGGATCAAATCAGGACACAGACGAGCGTCACACCCGCGGCACCCAAACCAGCACTTTGTTCCAAGCATCCACATGAGGAACTGCGGTTGTACTGCAACACTGACAAGTCACTGATTTGCCGTGACTGCACGTGTGTGTTCCTTTTTCTTTTGTCTGATTTCGGGCCTGTTGCGTCCTTGGGTTTTTCCTAACTCCGTAAACAATATCAGATTGATTGACCACAAGAACCACGACTTTGTGTTTTCCTCTGACCTGAGCTCCAAGTTCAAGGAGAACATTGCCTCACTGTGCTCCAAGTTATCATTGCGCTTGGAGAAGCTTTCACTTTCGAAACACACTGCAATCGTGTGTGTTCTCTCATTTCCGTCCCATTCAACGACAACAAAAAAAAAAACCAAAGGGATGCTGCAAAAACGCAGATGAACTTTCTGAGAACGTTGAGGCTGAGATACGAACTGAATTTGCCAAGATTGTTGCAGTTGTCAATGCCAAGGAGGCACAGCTGCTCTCGGAACTGAAGACAATCACCGAAACATCAAAAAAGGCATGTCTTCTGTCGCACCAATCACACACACTGACAATGCGGCGTTACCCCTTCAAGATATTCCAAGAACACATTGAAGGATGTGACAACAAGATGAAGGATGCACAAGAAGCACAAGAATATGCGCAACAGGCAACAACGAGGTTCACTGACCTCCAACTCGTGGCTGTCAATGACACTCTCACTTCTCGTGTCAAAAAGCTTTGCGATTCAGGTGCCCAGAATGACTCTCTGGCACCAAATGAATTGAAGGTATCTCTCTCTCTTTTCCGCATCCAAAAAAAAAAAAAAAAAGTGAAATGACACAAAAAAAAACGCGAACAGGTGAGATTTGAATGTGATTCAACTGCCGTTTGTGGAACAATTTCATCATCACTTGGTCGCCTTGTTCACAATTCAACATCAGGTTCTCTTGTTCCCAAAGCGGCAACGAGGGAACTCAACCAACTTGGCTCGATGGTGACCTCGACCACGCCCCGTCAGGCACAGAAGCTGTTTGTTGACAACACAACCGGAAAAGTGTACTGGGGCAGTGACTACTACACTTCACAGCTGACGGAGTTCGAAAGCATGACCAGCTTCATCAACAACACCAACCCAAGGCAATTCACAGTCAAGGACGTGCCCAACCACCCCGGTGGCACATACCAGGCTGTGCACAACGGCCACGTGTACTGCACCCCAGCCAATGCAGCCACAATGACCAAGGTGCGTGTGAGCGACGGGTCAACAGTAGCAACTGCACCACTCCCAAACGCCGGTCACTCTGGCGAGTCACCGTGGACCTGGAACGGATACACAGACATTTGCTGGTATGTTGATGCAGGGGGTGTGCTGTACGTGGTCCACGCACCACCCAACAACGGCAACATACACATCACGAGGGTGGACCCTGACTCCCTCACAATCTTGCAGACGTGGACTGTCCCTCGCATCAAGATGAAGACTGGCTTTGCATTTGTTGTGTGTGGGAGGTTCTACTTTGGCAAGGCATACGACAGCGGGGAGATCGACGGGGTGTTTGACACCACCACTGGTGTTTATGATGGCACTTACAGAAACACACTCCCAACATTTGGCAAGTATGTGAGGTTGACTTCCTGGATTCCATCAACAAACCAGCTCATCGTTGTTGACGCACCCGACAGCTCAGGCGCAGACTCAGAGTTCCGCGTCTTCCTCATTGAGAATGTGGCTCTGTGAGAGGAAAAAAAAAAGGAAATTGTTTTCTTCCTTTGGCACCAAGACTTCTTTCTAGTGTTGGTGCAAAGGAACGTGTTTGTAGTGAACATGTTTGGGGGTGGCAATTTTCCCTTCACAGGGTACAGAGAGAACCAGGACCTTTTCTGCCCCGTTGATGCCAAAAAGTGTGAGTCCCAAAGTTGTAAGTGTAGATTGATTGTGGAATGACGCTGCAGATCCGAGGCCAATGGAGTTCTAGAAGGCCACCAAGGAAAACAAACATCAACCAGCCGAACATCAACGCAAAAGCAAAACAAAAAGAAAAAACCTTCTCCCTGTTGAATGGCCACCACAACAGCCGCTACAGCGACACCGGCAACTGCGACAGCCGCCACAACCACGTCGCACGATGATGATCCTAGAATGCCTCTCGATGTGTTGGAGAGGTTCATGGTGGACGTACTGGCATCGGTTGGGGTGCCCCGCGAAGACGCGCAAGTTTGCGGAAAGG
>JAHLWZ010001060.1:0-23154 GCA_020536535.1 Pelomyxa schiedti | reverse complement strand
TGCCTCTTGATTGCGATGAAGGACTCACCAATGTGTAATACTCCATTATCACCACAACGCTAAAATGTGTAAGAAGTAGAAGTTTCAATATACACTTATCAATCACCACACACTCCCCAACTACAACTGTAGTTTATTCCCAGCATTTACATACACCCTTTTGTGACCCCGTTGATTAAAAACAGCCGCGACTGCTGCGAAATCACAGCGTTCCGGTGTGTTGATTATTAGATTCTACGACCATTTGAGGAATCAGATTGTTTCTTCGAAACAAAAAAAAAAAAAAAATTGGAAAACACAACACAACAGAACGACGGTTCACAGGAACTCACTCAACATGACGAGTGTGGACCCTGAATAGTGTGTTTCTATTTGACAATGCCGAAGTCCCCTCATTTCCTTTTCTTTTTTTGAGCAGTGACTACTTGTTCAAATTGTTGGTGGTCGGTGAATCTGGAGTTGGCAAAAGTACCTCCATCGCAATGTATTTGCATAGTATCAACTCATCAAAGGTTGCCTTTTGCTGCGATTTGTAGATGACACATTCACTGAGAGCTACATCAGCACAATTGGTGTGGACTTCAAGATCAAAACAATTGAACTGGACTCCAAGACAGTCAAGCTCCAAATTGTATGACCAGGAACTTTATATAGAATCTTATTCTTTCACACTTACTTTGGAATGTAGTGGGACACAGCAGGACAAGAACGGTTCAGAACCCTAACAAGTTCTTGTATGTAGGATTACCAATAGATTCTCCTCAATCTTGCACACTGAACTTTTTTTTTTTTTTTTTTGCAGTCTACCGAGGCGCGCATGGAATACTCATTGTGTATGACATAACAGATGTGGTGTCATTCAACAACCTCAGACAATGGCTTCAAGAAGTCGTCAGTTATGCTGACGCCACTGCAAATAAGCTGATGGTTGGAAATAAGGTATCTTACAAACCCCGTATTTTATTCCCTGATCACCAAAAACACAGAGTGACCTCGCAATCAAGAGAGCAGTTGAGTTCAGCACGGCAAAGGAATTTGCTGATGAACTCGGAATCACATTAATGTACAGTTTCCACTCTACTCATTATTATTTGCACTCATTCTTTCCATAGAGAGACATCAGCAAAGAACTCAACCAATGTAGAGCAGGCATTCTTTAAAATGGCGGCCGAAATAAAGAGCAAAATGGGGGGCACAGTATCACCACCACCACAGGCAACTGTTATTGTGAAAAGTGATGCCATACAAGTGCAGTCAACAAAAGGTTGCTGTGCCTCTTGATTGGAATGTAGGATTAGGACTCACCAACGTGTTATACTCCATTATCACCACACAGCTAAAATGCGTACAGGGCATAAAAGAAACAAGGAAGTACTTGTTTTTTTTCTCAAAAACGATGGAAACAGAATATTTCAATTCAAGGTTTGTGGGTATGCAGTTGTGATACTAGCTGGGAAATTGTCTCATGGTTTCCAATGGCAATATCCCCGCCTGTTATTTATATGTTGGTGGTTATTTCCGGTGACATCAATAGTATTTGGGCTTACTGTCTAAGCCGGTAACATTCAGGTTCGCGTTTTTCAAGCACTCAAATGCATATTGACAGTTGATCATGTTCTGGTAGATCTGTGCACAGAATGTTAGCCAGAGGTGGAATATACATGGCACTCACGTTTATTTGTCTCTTGCCAGTGGGAGCTCCTCCAGCACGTTTCCAATCCACTAGGCCAGGATGTGTCTTTTCCAGAATCTTTTCAACTAAGTAAGATGGGAGTGCAGGTTGTCTTGGGCCGGTACCCGGAGGAACATGATTCCGTCCTTGAAAGAGTCATAGAAATTTTCTGGTGCCAATTGAACTGAAAGAAGAGAGGCAATCCACTGTATCCATATGTTCATCCTTGTGTTTTTTTTTAAGAGCGGTATGGAATAAATGAAAACAAGAGTACTCTGATTGAGAATCATGCGGTGGCGCCACTGTTTTAGGATGCTGAGAAGACAGTTAGTGTGACATGAACTTAGATACAGTTCTTACAGCTATTAGCTGAGCGGCTATCGCGGCTTTCTTGAAAACTTGTCGTGTATTGGGAGTGGTTGCCGGGAATGTTGTGCTGTGACTCATATGAGGCGGTGGAGATCGCCCCGGCGGCGGACTTTGTATGTTTGGTTTTAATGTAGACGCACTTTTATTGGGGAAAATGGCTCCCGTCTCAGGCCTGAATTTTTCAAGTTAGGGAATAAAACTTGGTGTTTGTGGTATGCGTACCTATGGTGATGTATCGCAGCCAGTTGACTACGCAAGGCATCTACTTGTTTCTGCAGTTCCAGGCGAGTTTGCCGCTCGAGGAGTAATTCGTCTCCACAGGCATTCACTCTGGCACGGAGAATGTCTACCTCAGCCAAGGCTGTTGAATGAGCAGCAGTGGTAGAGGAAAGTGTTGTGTTGAGTTGAACGACGTTTTGCTTGAGAGTATCTATTTCTTGTTGTTGTAGTTGCACCTGTTGCTGATGTTTCTGTTGGAGTTGAAGTTCAAGGTTTTTCTCATATTCAGCTTTCATATTTTCACTGTTTGTTAATAGCACTGTGAGGTCCTTGTCGTTTTTGGTAACAAGAAGAGAGGGAAGTGAGGGAGCCGAGGGAAACGCCGCAGCTCCCTGGTGCCGCTCCTCTGATATTATGTTAATGTAAATTGCCTCACAACAAGAAGAAAAAACCTATCGATATGTGTATGTTATGAATGTTGGAGTACGCATTACTTCCTCCTGTTGGTCTTCTCACCACCTCTATACGAAAAGTAAATGTGGGCCGCTGAAAAGTAAGAACCAACAGCAACAGCAACAACAACAACAACAACAACAGCAACAAGCACGCACGCCCGCATAGATGCAAGACCATCCCCCCAAAAAACAACAAAAAATATTGCTGGGGCACAAGCCAAATTCCACGCAACTCACCCGTAACAGCATCCTCGCCCCCATAATCGCGAACATCATCATCACCACTACCACGCCCCGATTTCCGCCCGCCAGTCGCAGCGCAGTAAGTGGGCCCCCCCGCCATCGTCGTCGTCGGCCTGGTCAGCGAGTCCGCGGCCACCGTCACCCTCGTGCCCCCCATGCCCATGCCCATGCCCATGCCCCCCATGTCGACCACCGCGAACAGGCACACCCGCCGGCACTGCCCAACCCCCAGGCACGCAGCCAGCAGCGCCCCCACGTAGTCTGTGCTGGTGTACTTGCCCGTCCCTTCGGCCTCGCCCTCCCCGTCCCCTTCGCAGACGTAGCCACCGCGTACGTATCGATAGCACGTGCTCGTGGTTGCTGTGGTAGACGTCATCGCGTGGTGATGGTGACAACAAACCCCGGCGTCGCGGCGACCGTTCAACGCGGATCGCGTGGATCTGCTTTGATATTGGTTTGATGTTTTCTCCTTCTCTGTTACTCCATCCAATGGTTTGGTCTGACCAGCTGCAGTTCCTCAGGGAAGAGGGAACGCTGTGGAGGAGCAAAGGGTACGATAACAAAGTAAGTTGGTTGTATGGCAAGGCTTCCCAACGTAGGGACCGTGTATCGGCTCCCCGACGGATCGACGTACGAAGGGGCGTCCCTGAACAACAAATTGCACGGCCGCGGGCGCCTG
Organism: Pelomyxa schiedti; assembly: GCA_020536535.1. Taxonomy (NCBI): domain Eukaryota; phylum Evosea; order Pelobiontida; family Pelomyxidae; genus Pelomyxa; species Pelomyxa schiedti. The sequence goes on along the minus strand of JAHLWZ010001060.1, from coordinate 19,517 downwards.
TGCCGCCCCGACGGGAGCACCCACGACGGGGAGTTCGTGGCGGGCAACCGCGACGGCTGGGGCGTGGCGTGCTGGCCCAGCGGCGCGCGGTACGAGGGCCTGTGGCGCCACGACCACAGGCACTGGGGGACCGCCCACGCCGCCAACGGCGTGGACATCTACGTGGGCCGCTGGGCCCTGCCCCCGCCCCCCGCGGTCGGCCCCGGGGACCCCACGAAGCTGCACGGCTGGGGGGCCCACAAGAGGCGGCAGCAGCAGCAGGGGGCCAAGGGGGGCGGCGGCGGCGGCGCCGCGGCGACGGTGTACGAGGGGCAGTGGGACATGGGGGAGATGCACGGGGAGGGCACGTGGGTGTGCCCCGACACCGGCGACGTGTACCGCGGCGACTTCGTGTGGGGGAAAAAGTGCGGGGTGGGGGCGATGATGTTCAGGGACACGGGAGGGGGCCCAGGGGGAGGGGGAGGCCGTGGGCGGGGGGGGAGCTACTCTGGGCTGTGGAGGGACGACTTGTTCCATGGGAGTGGCGTGAGGATGTGGGCCGACGGGGCGAGATACTGCGGGGAGTGGGAGATGGGGAAGGAGCACGGGGAGGGGACTTTGACTGTGCCCGGGGACGGTACCGCGATCTCGGGGACTTGGGAGAGGGGCGTACTAATAACGGGCACCAAGAGGTGGCCAAACGGCGACGAGTTCACGGGCAAGTTCACGGACGGCGGCAATTGCGGGGAAGGCACCGCCACTTTCCGGAGCGGGGGTTCCAGAATCACGCACAAGCTCACGGGAACGCTGCGGAATGGCATCTTCCTGGAAGAGCCTGGAGGTAGGTCTTGTGCCATCGGATATGGTAGCATGCTGTTGGAGGTGTGTGTAACCTATATATTTATCACTACACATTCTTGTTCTCCAGGACAAAGTGAGAATGTTAGAAAATGAAATCCTTCAGCTCTCACAACAAAACAAAGAGCTCCTTGCAAAAGCCACAAAACCAACAGAACTTCGAGCACTTCAACAGAAGCTTGAGGAACAATCAAAATGTATTTATGTATAATCAATATAATCTTACCCACCTCCTCACTTCTTTTTTTCCCAATAGTGATGGAAATTCGAGCAAAAGAGTTCAAAGACCAAGAAGATAGTATCTGAGGTGTTTATTTAAACTATCTTAAACTGCACAGATATTGATCACACCTTGCAACACATTCAACGAGGAGTTTGGGTGAAATCCATTTCCCAAGAAACAAGAGGCACAAGAGAGAGTTGCGTGATGAAGCAGATTGAAGTCACATTGGAAAGGCATAATATTACATTTCAGGAATCCTTTTGCTGCCGGTGTTCACTGGATAAGGTAAAACACAAACAATAACTCAACTCAAAACATCAAAAAATAGATTGTGAAGATGGCAGTTGAAAAGCGGTTTGGAGTGGATGAGAAACAACAGGTTGTTTCTCTGGCTGTTGTTGGTGTTAAAGGCGGTCTATACCAACTCTCACTCTCCGGTACATCAACGACATTGTTTAATGTGATATCCCTTCTTCCGCCAGCCCCTCTCAATTCAGGTCACTCTCTTCTGTTTGCGGAAATGACAAAATAACCCAAAAAACCAGGAAAAGGAGTAGTGGCACGGCTCAAGGTTACCATGGTGCCTGTGATGACAATCAATGAGTCGGACTTAATGTATGTCTCAAGATTGGGAAGTGGGTCATACGGAGCAGTTTTCAAGTACATCCACGTTTCGTCATCACGAGAAGTTGCAGTGAAAACACTTCACGAGGAGATCATATCCGATTACAATGTTGATAGGTTCCGGCTAGAAGCAGAAGTGAGCAAAACCGCTAAAAAAACCTATCACTAAATCCAATAGATTGTCAGTAGTTTACAGCACCCAAACATTGTAAAGTGCATTGGAACATGCACAACGCGTTCTGGGAGACTACAGATTGTGTCCGAACTCATGTGTTGCAGTCTGAGACAGTTTCTTTGCCAGGTTGAAACCAAATATATACCATTCAACTAACAAACTCAACAGAAACGACTCAACTTCAAAGAAGTAGTTGCAATTGCACTTGGTGTAGCCAAGGGAATGGACAGCCTGCACCAGTGTGATTGTACCACATTTCCTGAAAAAACTCACATTTCACAGGCAGAACTACATGCACCGGGACCTCACCAGCAACAACGTACTTCTGGATTTGAATGGTTCTCCCAAAATTTGTGATTTTGGAGTCTCCCGGGACATGTATCGTAATGGACAAGCTACAAACACACCACAAAACCAGCAAACGCGAGGTCCTGGTACTCCAGTGTACATGGCCCCCCAAATGCTAACAAATCGCTACACAATGAAAGGTTTTTCCTTTTCGACTTATTTTTTCTAATTTCATCTCCAGGTGACCTGTGGGGATTTGGAATTCTTGTGACCGAAATGATCCACGGTAAAGTAGTTGATTCCACCTTTGGAATGCTTCCTCTTCAGTCACAAGCAACTTTCTTATCTGACCAGAAAATATTGCTTCCACCTCCCGACATTGAAGGTAACACTTTGTTTTTTTCCCATGTTACCACAAATCAAGAAACCTAATTTTAAAAACAGAAGTGAATATACTCTGCCGGGAAGCTGGCGAATCAGCAATTGCCCACTGCCTCAGCAGAAGAAATGCATCCCTGGAAACTGTGAACAATCTCGTGCACTCCCCCGAATCACCATTTCTGCTATTAGACGGGACTACCCCTGGCACCGCCACTGACTTACTCACCCTTGTTATACAATCCTGCCTCTCCATTCTTGGTATGTGCCTTTTCCAAGTACCATTTTCTCATACTGAACGCCACAACAACAGAGAAAAACCGGGTGCCGTTCACAGTGATAGAGAGCCTGTTGTTCAGCTGTTGCAAAATAGTGGCAATTCCATTCCTCTGTAGCAGTTCACCCAGCAATTCCCAGCCAAACAACAACGCAACACCCATCAATCAACAACAACCAGCACCACCCATAGTGGCAGTCACAAATGAACAAGTTACAGAGAGAATCACACAATGGTGCTCATCCCTGTCCCCTTTCATTGCTATTATTTCCTCCTCATCACACTGATCAAAATGGAAAATAAATGTAATAGAAGACCGGTAAGGTGATAGTGTGTTGTGTCCAACTTGGTGTTTGTTTAAGAGCGGTATTTGTCCATAAAAGCCTTGTGGAATGCAGTCATGCGTTCAATAACACCTTGGATTTTGTCTTCACCAGGTAAGAAGGTTGTCCTGTGGAAATGTCAGTGTAACAGAAATTGGGTTGATGTGGCCCATGCCTGAAGTGGAATGTGCCTTCAACTTGGCCGAATCCGCTGCCCGGTACAACACAAACTTAAGGCAATGTGAGGAAGGGTACATTTGTGAAAGGAAATATACTTCCGGTTGCGTTTAGCAATGCAAGGCAGTAGAAGGAGTCCGGGGGTTCATTTTGTCGTGTGGCTTCTGCAATGGCAGCTGCTGGGAGTGCTACCTTTGGGAAAAGGTACATGGAACCTGTAGGAGACTTTTGAGTGAAGAACTTAGTCAATTTCAAAATACCTGTGGCTGGTTGGCATGAGTAGCCCTCCAAGTTGTTGAGTGCTGTAGAAATCATCTCAGCACGAGCTTTGAGGGACTTGAGAATTTTAGTTTTCTCTGCAATGTACTGGCCATATGATGGCTCGCCTTGTTGGGGTGGCATCACCATCAAGTCAGTCTAGGGCATCTATTAGTTCAAGTAGGGGGAATAGTCCCTGTACCATTACTTGCCCAATGAGATTCGGGCACAACCCTACACTTGCCATCTTGTAAATTTCCGCCAAGGTTTCTTTGGGAATGTTGTCAAGCTGCATGTATCCACCACGCTTGCCACACCTTATGAAAGTTATTAGACGGGAACACATATGGAGCACTTACTCTCCAACAAAACCCTTCGAAACAGAGTGGAAAGAGATTAGTTCCAGGGATTCGGCCCAAGGTGTTCCCATTTCCTTCATCACCTATAAAAACCATGAGATAGGAGAATCTATATTGTATTCAACCTTGCGGAAGGATGTGAAGTGGATGTAATCTCGGTAAACATTGTCTTGATACACTTCGTCAGCCAACAGGGCTATGTGCTTATCGCAGCAAAACTTCACAACCTAGAAAGAAATTGAGTGCACTTACTAGTACCAAATAATGGCAAAGAACTGTACCTGCTCCATATTTTCACGGGTGAGGAATTGACCCGTTGGGTTGCTTGGATTGATTACAGCCAAACAGCGTACTTCAATGCCTTTGCCTGTTGCCTCTGCATAGGATCGATTAAGTTCACTGATCTAATTTGAGGTCTTTAGCTTGAGAAATGAGGAGGGATATACATTCAGTCCCCATGTTTGAGACTCTTCAAGGTAGTAATTGACTTGGACACCTCCAAATGCGGCAATGCTAGCAGAGTAGAGGGGATACTGTGGAATTGGTATCATCACCTAAGAACAGAGTGAGCACAAGGACAAGAATTACTTTGCGTGACTTACACCAGAGCGTGAATCCTGAGGATTGTTTTGGAAGAAAAGGTAACTAAGAAGAGTTGCAATGTTGGGCACTTCATACTTTTATGAGAAGGTTCAGCATCAGTTTCACAGCGCTGCTGGCACCGTCACTGAGGAAAATGGACTCGGCGTCACATGGACCAACAGCATCACGATCGGCAATGAACTTGGCCACATCGTCCCGAATAAGAGGGAGACCCTTGCTGTGGCTGTAGGCTCCTATTTGCGAAAATAAGTAAAGAGAGTGAGAAAACAGGCCTAAAGTTGGTACCTGTGCCGCCGAGGCACCCACAGGCATCAAGAAGCTTCCTTGCTCGAGCAATGGCATCAGGAGGGAAGGCCCCAGAGGCAACGACAGCCGCATTTTCCATCAAAGCAGGGTACTCCACGAGGGAAAGTACCTTTCATGTGTAGTTAGGGAATTGTGTAGTGTCTTGAAACAAAAAAAAAAAATAAAACCTGACGGAAAAACGTAATAGGTGGCTGGTTCAACTGTTGTGGGTTTCCAATGTTGCAATAGACAATTTCATTGAACGGGTGTGGATTTGGTAGCCCCTTACCGCGAGCTTCTTTTATTTGCCTGTTGCGTTTGGTCAAACTCCTACAAAGGCCAAAAGAAAAAAAAAAAGAGCTACTAACTTCTCCAATTCCAAAGCAGCAAGAACGAGCTATTGTGAGTCAATAAAATCACCAAAAAAAAACAAAAAAAAAAAAGTGCTCGGAAACGAGTACACCCACCTTTCCTCTTACAGCGTAGCGAACGTTCTTGACAAGGGGGTTGATGTTATCCACAGCCAGTGCACGTGTCGCTGTTGTCGCTGCCATTGCCGTGCGTGACTTTATTTTTTTTTTTTCCCTCTGAGATCTCGGCTCTGTTTTCGTTTGACACAACGTTTGAACTTCAAAAAAGTGACACCGTTCGAATGTCTAAGGCAAACGAGTTTTCTTGCTGTTTTCTCTCTGAGATGCATAGAACTGGTTCTATCTGAACTAAAAGGCGATAATAGGGTTTGTTGTGTTTGTTTTTAATTTTGATACAAGCAAGGTAATGTTGGTTGTGGTGTGTGCGTGGAATGTCCCTCCTTGGCAATCATGACTGCTTAGTAGTATCCCATTGGATAAGCGCCTCCCATTGGGTAGCCTGTAGCGTAGCCTGTTCCCATCGGATATCCTCCCATCGGCATGCCCATTGTGGGTGGGTAGGCGCCCATCATTGGTTGCGCCATCATCGGGGGTGGCATAGCTCCCATCATAGCGGGGTTCATCATAGGGTTCATAGCTGCAGTTGCCGCCATGTTTGGGTTATTGATCATCGCAGTGGTAACAGCTGTCTGCACAGTCGCTGCATATTTGTGATAAGTGAGTACAATATTATTATGACTAAATACGGCGACGTCATAAGTAAAAAGTAAGCAATATAGAGGAGTGTTTGATAGTTGACCTGACGATAATAATCGTATTAATGCGGTATTTTGTATTCATGTTTTTTTAATAGTATCATGTCACGTAATTGTATTTAATTTCGTCATCGTAACAACCTTGGTTCTTTAGCATTGCGGCCTCGGCCTCCAGTTGCATCGCGACGCGTGCGTGTTTTGCCTTTCTCTCCATCTTGGCCTCGCCGTTGAGCTCTTTGAATACACTCTTGCCGAACCCCATCCTTGTATGTTTGGTTTGTTGCTGTTGTCGGAGAAACCGTACGGAGCCGAGCGGTGTTATTGTTGTTGTTTGGTTTGTGTTTTCTTTTGCTTTCGATATTTTTCCTTGCAAGATCTGTTGCGCGGTTGAGGCTTTTTTTGGGTTTCGATCATTACAGGACTCGCGGTTGTTGGGAAGGGTGTCACTCTCTGCATCTCCATGTACCAGTGCCACACCCATTTGTCATTGGTGCCATACTCATCCCATTACAGCTCAATTGGTCTGCCATTTGGCTGAAGAAAAAAAGTCCATACCATCAATCCTTAACATATCTGGTTCATAGGGGCGAAATTTTTTTCATGTAGTTTTCCTCTGTGAATTTTTGCCCTTCGCCCTGCCCTTTTTGCCTGGGGCAAAATTTGATAGAGGAGGAAAAATTTCACCCCACCCTGGGCAAAATTCCAGAGATAAGTTTCTTTATAAGGAAGTCGACTTGGGCTTGGGACGGACCACCCACAGGACTGTGCACTGTGATGTTGTGCGTTGTGACTGTTGGACAGTGTAGAGTTGTTTGCCCCCAAGACCTGTGTTGCCGGAAAGGCAACAGTCGAAGGAGGAAAAACAATACGTTACCTTTTTTTCACAATCAGTCCCGCGCTCATACCCCTCTGTTGCAACAACAATACATCATAGAGGAAAACGGTTGTTTCACCCGGGCGAAAATTTTTCCAAACATAGAGGCTTTTCCTGAAGAAGAAATTTCACCCTTATGAACCAAATATGCAATGAGTGAAAATAACACCGTTCTAGTCCAGTGATTATTTTATGCAGGCATTTAAGTTCCTGTTAATAACTAACTCTCAGCAGTCAGTGTTTGTCCCTGAGGCTCTCTTTCACACAACTCACCAACTTTGAGTCTCAGTCACTCTCAATCATGCTGTTGTTCCTCCCTCCTTCCTCTCTCAAGCAGCTTTGCAGCCTTAAAATAATATATAATAACATCAGCCATACCTCTACTTATTTTGAGCTGGGGTGCTTTGCTTTGCTTGGCTCAGCTGTCCGTAGCGCTACTCCATGGTTGAGTTGGTAAGTAAAATACCCTAGCTTTTACTGGTATTTGTAAAGAAACAAAAATGGTGTTTGTTATTGTATATTTTTAGGGCCAAATTAGGTGCAGTTCATTTTGCAACGTTGTTTGAATGCCAGAAGAGGTCTTACATCTCTTCAACGCAATGTACTGCAACCATTTATTTGGGGGTGGATCCCAATTTTACCCATGATTGGTGACCAGAAAAACCCTTGTTTTTTTTGCACCCCAGAATTATGGGAACAAAAAGAACTTTGTTCTGGCTGTGCATGTGGTTTGTGTACTGGCTCACTCTTTGTTACAGAAGACACTGTTATTCCATTGTTTACTCTTTGAGTCTATGGAGACACCATGGTGGCGTGGCATGCTGGCAATCAAGATCTGGTGTGGTGGATTGTGGTCAGTGGGGATATGTGCTCAAGTGCTCTGGTGGAATCCTGTTTGCAGTCGGCACTGGCAGGATATTCCTGGTGTTGAGTTTCAAACATTTCAATTTCCGGCACTGGTATCATCTAGAAGTGTGATGAGTGCAGAGACAAAGAGGTTGTAATGTACCTTTGCTCATTTGAAGCTCCAGAAACTATTGGAATCAGATCCTGAGCTAAGGCATAAGCTATGTAGCCTTTGCTCACCAATGCAATAAAGGTACTACACACAGGAAGCTTGTAAGACTAGCCAGTACAGCAGAAGATTCAGGCGAGGTGCCGAGAACAAAGCTTCTGAATTCAGTTAGCTGCCACCGACATCGGCAATCACACATACAATCCCCAATTTGGTCACTCTCATTAAACACAAACAACACTTACACCCAAAACTCGCGAGTTTTGGGTGTAAGTGTTGTTTGTGTTTAATGAGAGTGACCAAATTGGGGATTGTATGTGTGATTGCCGATGTCGGTGGCAGCTAACTGAATTCAGAAGCTTTGTTCTCGGCACCTCGCCTGAATCTTCTGCTGTACTGGCTAGTCTTACAAGCTTCCTGTGTGTAGTACCTTTATTGCATTGGTGAGCAAAGGCTACATAGCTTATGCCTTAGCTCAGGATCTGATTCCAATAGTTTCTGGAGCTTCAAATGAGCAAAGGTACATTACAACCTCTTTGTCTCTGCACTCATCACACTTCTAGATGATACCAGTGCCGGAAATTGAAATGTTTGAAACTCAACACCAGGAATATCCTGCCAGTGCCGACTGCAAACAGGATTCCACCAGAGCACTTGAGCACATATCCCCACTGACCACAATCCACCACACCAGATCTTGATTGCCAGCATGCCACGCCACCATGGTGTCTCCATAGACTCAAAGAGTAAACAATGGAATAACAGTGTCTTCTGTAACAAAGAGTGAGCCAGTACACAAACCACATGCACAGCCAGAACAAAGTTCTTTTTGTTCCCATAATTCTGGGGTGCAAAAAAAACAAGGGTTTTTCTGGTCACCAATCATGGGTAAAATTGGGATCCACCCCCAAATAAATGGTTGCAGTACATTGCGTTGAAGAGATGTAAGACCTCTTCTGGCATTCAAACAACGTTGCAAAATGAACTGCACCTAATTTGGCCCTAAAAATATACAATAACAAACACCATTTTTGTTTCTTTACAAATACCAGTAAAAGCTAGGGTATTTTACTTACCAACTCAACCATGGAGTAGCGCTACGGACAGCTGAGCCAAGCAAAGCAAAGCACCCCAGCTCAAAATAAGTAGAGGTATGGCTGATGTTATTATATATTATTTTAAGGCTGCAAAGCTGCTTGAGAGAGGAAGGAGGGAGGAACAACAGCATGATTGAGAGTGACTGAGACTCAAAGTTGGTGAGTTGTGTGAAAGAGAGCCTCAGGGACAAACACTGACTGCTGAGAGTTAGTTATTAACAGGAACTTAAATGCCTGCATAAAATAATCACTGGACTAGAACGGTGTTATTTTCACTCATTGCATATTTGGTTCATAAGGGTGAAATTTCTTCTTCAGGAAAAGCCTCTATGTTTGGAAAAATTTTCGCCCGGGTGAAACAACCGTTTTCCTCTATGATGTATTGTTGTTGCAACAGAGGGGTATGAGCGCGGGACTGATTGTGAAAAAAAGGTAACGTATTGTTTTTCCTCCTTCGACTGTTGCCTTTCCGGCAACACAGGTCTTGGGGGCAAACAACTCTACACTGTCCAACAGTCACAACGCACAACATCACAGTGCACAGTCCTGTGGGTGGTCCGTCCCAAGCCCAAGTCGACTTCCTTATAAAGAAACTTATCTCTGGAATTTTGCCCAGGGTGGGGTGAAATTTTTCCTCCTCTATCAAATTTTGCCCCAGGCAAAAAGGGCAGGGCGAAGGGCAAAAATTCACAGAGGAAAACTACATGAAAAAAATTTCGCCCCTATGAACCAGATATGTTAAGGATTGATGGTATGGACTTTTTTTCTTCAGCCAAATGGCAGACCAATTGAGCTGTAATGGGATGAGTATGGCACCAATGACAAATGGGTGTGGCACTGGTACATGGAGATGCAGAGAGTGACACCCTTCCCAACAACCGCGAGTCCTGTAATGATCGAAACCCAAAAAAAGCCTCAACCGCGCAACAGATCTTGCAAGGAAAAATATCGAAAGCAAAAGAAAACACAAACCAAACAACAACAATAACACCGCTCGGCTCCGTACGGTTTCTCCGACAACAGCAACAAACCAAACATACAAGGATGGGGTTCGGCAAGAGTGTATTCAAAGAGCTCAACGGCGAGGCCAAGATGGAGAGAAAGGCAAAACACGCACGCGTCGCGATGCAACTGGAGGCCGAGGCCGCAATGCTAAAGAACCAAGGTTGTTACGATGACGAAATTAAATACAATTACGTGACATGATACTATTAAAAAAACATGAATACAAAATACCGCATTAATACGATTATTATCGTCAGGTCAACTATCAAACACTCCTCTATATTGCTTACTTTTTACTTATGACGTCGCCGTATTTAGTCATAATAATATTGTACTCACTTATCACAAATATGCAGCGACTGTGCAGACAGCTGTTACCACTGCGATGATCAATAACCCAAACATGGCGGCAACTGCAGCTATGAACCCTATGATGAACCCCGCTATGATGGGAGCTATGCCACCCCCGATGATGGCGCAACCAATGATGGGCGCCTACCCACCCACAATGGGCATGCCGATGGGAGGATATCCGATGGGAACAGGCTACGCTACAGGCTACCCAATGGGAGGCGCTTATCCAATGGGATACTACTAAGCAGTCATGATTGCCAAGGAGGGACATTCCACGCACACACCACAACCAACATTACCTTGCTTGTATCAAAATTAAAAACAAACACAACAAACCCTATTATCGCCTTTTAGTTCAGATAGAACCAGTTCTATGCATCTCAGAGAGAAAACAGCAAGAAAACTCGTTTGCCTTAGACATTCGAACGGTGTCACTTTTTTGAAGTTCAAACGTTGTGTCAAACGAAAACAGAGCCGAGATCTCAGAGGGAAAAAAAAAAAATAAAGTCACGCACGGCAATGGCAGCGACAACAGCGACACGTGCACTGGCTGTGGATAACATCAACCCCCTTGTCAAGAACGTTCGCTACGCTGTAAGAGGAAAGGTGGGTGTACTCGTTTCCGAGCACTTTTTTTTTTTTGTTTTTTTTTGGTGATTTTATTGACTCACAATAGCTCGTTCTTGCTGCTTTGGAATTGGAGAAGTTAGTAGCTCTTTTTTTTTTTCTTTTGGCCTTTGTAGGAGTTTGACCAAACGCAACAGGCAAATAAAAGAAGCTCGCGGTAAGGGGCTACCAAATCCACACCCGTTCAATGAAATTGTCTATTGCAACATTGGAAACCCACAACAGTTGAACCAGCCACCTATTACGTTTTTCCGTCAGGTTTTATTTTTTTTTTTTGTTTCAAGACACTACACAATTCCCTAACTACACATGAAAGGTACTTTCCCTCGTGGAGTACCCTGCTTTGATGGAAAATGCGGCTGTCGTTGCCTCTGGGGCCTTCCCTCCTGATGCCATTGCTCGAGCAAGGAAGCTTCTTGATGCCTGTGGGTGCCTCGGCGGCACAGGTACCAACTTTAGGCCTGTTTTCTCACTCTCTTTACTTATTTTCGCAAATAGGAGCCTACAGCCACAGCAAGGGTCTCCCTCTTATTCGGGACGATGTGGCCAAGTTCATTGCCGATCGTGATGCTGTTGGTCCATGTGACGCCGAGTCCATTTTCCTCAGTGACGGTGCCAGCAGCGCTGTGAAACTGATGCTGAACCTTCTCATAAAAGTATGAAGTGCCCAACATTGCAACTCTTCTTAGTTACCTTTTCTTCCAAAACAATCCTCAGGATTCACGCTCTGGTGTAAGTCACGCAAAGTAATTCTTGTCCTTGTGCTCACTCTGTTCTTAGGTGATGATACCAATTCCACAGTATCCCCTCTACTCTGCTAGCATTGCCGCATTTGGAGGTGTCCAAGTCAATTACTACCTTGAAGAGTCTCAAACATGGGGACTGAATGTATATCCCTCCTCATTTCTCAAGCTAAAGACCTCAAATTAGATCAGTGAACTTAATCGATCCTATGCAGAGGCAACAGGCAAAGGCATTGAAGTACGCTGTTTGGCTGTAATCAATCCAAGCAACCCAACGGGTCAATTCCTCACCCGTGAAAATATGGAGCAGGTACAGTTCTTTGCCATTATTTGGTACTAGTAAGTGCACTCAATTTCTTTCTAGGTTGTGAAGTTTTGCTGCGATAAGCACATAGCCCTGTTGGCTGACGAAGTGTATCAAGACAATGTTTACCGAGATTACATCCACTTCACATCCTTCCGCAAGGTTGAATACAATATAGATTCTCCTATCTCATGGTTTTTATAGGTGATGAAGGAAATGGGAACACCTTGGGCCGAATCCCTGGAACTAATCTCTTTCCACTCTGTTTCGAAGGGTTTTGTTGGAGAGTAAGTGCTCCATATGTGTTCCCGTCTAATAACTTTCATAAGGTGTGGCAAGCGTGGTGGATACATGCAGCTTGACAACATTCCCAAAGAAACCTTGGCGGAAATTTACAAGATGGCAAGTGTAGGGTTGTGCCCGAATCTCATTGGGCAAGTAATGGTACAGGGACTATTCCCCCTACTTGAACTAATAGATGCCCTAGACTGACTTGATGGTGATGCCACCCCAACAAGGCGAGCCATCATATGGCCAGTACATTGCAGAGAAAACTAAAATTCTCAAGTCCCTCAAAGCTCGTGCTGAGATGATTTCTACAGCACTCAACAACTTGGAGGGCTACTCATGCCAACCAGCCACAGGTATTTTGAAATTGACTAAGTTCTTCACTCAAAAGTCTCCTACAGGTTCCATGTACCTTTTCCCAAAGGTAGCACTCCCAGCAGCTGCCATTGCAGAAGCCACACGACAAAATGAACCCCCGGACTCCTTCTACTGCCTTGCATTGCTAAACGCAACCGGAAGTATATTTCCTTTCACAAATGTACCCTTCCTCACATTGCCTTAAGTTTGTGTTGTACCGGGCAGCGGATTCGGCCAAGTTGAAGGCACATTCCACTTCAGGCATGGGCCACATCAACCCAATTTCTGTTACACTGACATTTCCACAGGACAACCTTCTTACCTGGTGAAGACAAAATCCAAGGTGTTATTGAACGCATGACTGCATTCCACAAGGCTTTTATGGACAAATACCGCTCTTAAACAAACACCAAGTTGGACACAACACACTATCACCTTACCGGTCTTCTATTACATTTATTTTCCATTTTGATCAGTGTGATGAGGAGGAAATAATAGCAATGAAAGGGGACAGGGATGAGCACCATTGTGTGATTCTCTCTGTAACTTGTTCATTTGTGACTGCCACTATGGGTGGTGCTGGTTGTTGTTGATTGATGGGTGTTGCGTTGTTGTTTGGCTGGGAATTGCTGGGTGAACTGCTACAGAGGAATGGAATTGCCACTATTTTGCAACAGCTGAACAACAGGCTCTCTATCACTGTGAACGGCACCCGGTTTTTCTCTGTTGTTGTGGCGTTCAGTATGAGAAAATGGTACTTGGAAAAGGCACATACCAAGAATGGAGAGGCAGGATTGTATAACAAGGGTGAGTAAGTCAGTGGCGGTGCCAGGGGTAGTCCCGTCTAATAGCAGAAATGGTGATTCGGGGGAGTGCACGAGATTGTTCACAGTTTCCAGGGATGCATTTCTTCTGCTGAGGCAGTGGGCAATTGCTGATTCGCCAGCTTCCCGGCAGAGTATATTCACTTCTGTTTTTAAAATTAGGTTTCTTGATTTGTGGTAACATGGGAAAAAAACAAAGTGTTACCTTCAATGTCGGGAGGTGGAAGCAATATTTTCTGGTCAGATAAGAAAGTTGCTTGTGACTGAAGAGGAAGCATTCCAAAGGTGGAATCAACTACTTTACCGTGGATCATTTCGGTCACAAGAATTCCAAATCCCCACAGGTCACCTGGAGATGAAATTAGAAAAAATAAGTCGAAAAGGAAAAACCTTTCATTGTGTAGCGATTTGTTAGCATTTGGGGGGCCATGTACACTGGAGTACCAGGACCTCGCGTTTGCTGGTTTTGTGGTGTGTTTGTAGCTTGTCCATTACGATACATGTCCCGGGAGACTCCAAAATCACAAATTTTGGGAGAACCATTCAAATCCAGAAGTACGTTGTTGCTGGTGAGGTCCCGGTGCATGTAGTTCTGCCTGTGAAATGTGAGTTTTTTCAGGAAATGTGGTACAATCACACTGGTGCAGGCTGTCCATTCCCTTGGCTACACCAAGTGCAATTGCAACTACTTCTTTGAAGTTGAGTCGTTTCTGTTGAGTTTGTTAGTTGAATGGTATATATTTGGTTTCAACCTGGCAAAGAAACTGTCTCAGACTGCAACACATGAGTTCGGACACAATCTGTAGTCTCCCAGAACGCGTTGTGCATGTTCCAATGCACTTTACAATGTTTGGGTGCTGTAAACTACTGACAATCTATTGGATTTAGTGATAGGTTTTTTTAGCGGTTTTGCTCACTTCTGCTTCTAGCCGGAACCTATCAACATTGTAATCGGATATGATCTCCTCGTGAAGTGTTTTCACTGCAACTTCTCGTGATGACGAAACGTGGATGTACTTGAAAACTGCTCCGTATGACCCACTTCCCAATCTTGAGACATACATTAAGTCCGACTCATTGATTGTCATCACAGGCACCATGGTAACCTTGAGCCGTGCCACTACTCCTTTTCCTGGTTTTTTGGGTTATTTTGTCATTTCCGCAAACAGAAGAGAGTGACCTGAATTGAGAGGGGCTGGCGGAAGAAGGGATATCACATTAAACAATGTCGTTGATGTACCGGAGAGTGAGAGTTGGTATAGACCGCCTTTAACACCAACAACAGCCAGAGAAACAACCTGTTGTTTCTCATCCACTCCAAACCGCTTTTCAACTGCCATCTTCACAATCTATTTTTTGATGTTTTGAGTTGAGTTATTGTTTGTGTTTTACCTTATCCAGTGAACACCGGCAGCAAAAGGATTCCTGAAATGTAATATTATGCCTTTCCAATGTGACTTCAATCTGCTTCATCACGCAACTCTCTCTTGTGCCTCTTGTTTCTTGGGAAATGGATTTCACCCAAACTCCTCGTTGAATGTGTTGCAAGGTGTGATCAATATCTGTGCAGTTTAAGATAGTTTAAATAAACACCTCAGATACTATCTTCTTGGTCTTTGAACTCTTTTGCTCGAATTTCCATCACTATTGGGAAAAAAAGAAGTGAGGAGGTGGGTAAGATTATATTGATTATACATAAATACATTTTGATTGTTCCTCAAGCTTCTGTTGAAGTGCTCGAAGTTCTGTTGGTTTTGTGGCTTTTGCAAGGAGCTCTTTGTTTTGTTGTGAGAGCTGAAGGATTTCATTTTCTAACATTCTCACTTTGTCCTGGAGAACAAGAATGTGTAGTGATAAATATATAGGTTACACACACCTCCAACAGCATGCTACCATATCCGATGGCACAAGACCTACCTCCAGGCTCTTCCAGGAAGATGCCATTCCGCAGCGTTCCCGTGAGCTTGTGCGTGATTCTGGAACCCCCGCTCCGGAAAGTGGCGGTGCCTTCCCCGCAATTGCCGCCGTCCGTGAACTTGCCCGTGAACTCGTCGCCGTTTGGCCACCTCTTGGTGCCCGTTATTAGTACGCCCCTCTCCCAAGTCCCCGAGATCGCGGTACCGTCCCCGGGCACAGTCAAAGTCCCCTCCCCGTGCTCCTTCCCCATCTCCCACTCCCCGCAGTATCTCGCCCCGTCGGCCCACATCCTCACGCCACTCCCATGGAACAAGTCGTCCCTCCACAGCCCAGAGTAGCTCCCCCCCCGCCCACGGCCTCCCCCTCCCCCTGGGCCCCCTCCCGTGTCCCTGAACATCATCGCCCCCACCCCGCACTTTTTCCCCCACACGAAGTCGCCGCGGTACACGTCGCCGGTGTCGGGGCACACCCACGTGCCCTCCCCGTGCATCTCCCCCATGTCCCACTGCCCCTCGTACACCGTCGCCGCGGCGCCGCCGCCGCCGCCCCCCTTGGCCCCCTGCTGCTGCTGCCGCCTCTTGTGGGCCCCCCAGCCGTGCAGCTTCGTGGGGTCCCCGGGGCCGACCGCGGGGGGCGGGGGCAGGGCCCAGCGGCCCACGTAGATGTCCACGCCGTTGGCGGCGTGGGCGGTCCCCCAGTGCCTGTGGTCGTGGCGCCACAGGCCCTCGTACCGCGCGCCGCTGGGCCAGCACGCCACGCCCCAGCCGTCGCGGTTGCCCGCCACGAACTCCCCGTCGTGGGTGCTCCCGTCGGGGCGGCACAGGCGCCCGCGGCCGTGCAATTTGTTGTTCAGGGACGCCCCTTCGTACGTCGATCCGTCGGGGAGCCGATACACGGTCCCTACGTTGGGAAGCCTTGCCATACAACCAACTTACTTTGTTATCGTACCCTTTGCTCCTCCACAGCGTTCCCTCTTCCCTGAGGAACTGCAGCTGGTCAGACCAAACCATTGGATGGAGTAACAGAGAAGGAGAAAACATCAAACCAATATCAAAGCAGATCCACGCGATCCGCGTTGAACGGTCGCCGCGACGCCGGGGTTTGTTGTCACCATCACCACGCGATGACGTCTACCACAGCAACCACGAGCACGTGCTATCGATACGTACGCGGTGGCTACGTCTGCGAAGGGGACGGGGAGGGCGAGGCCGAAGGGACGGGCAAGTACACCAGCACAGACTACGTGGGGGCGCTGCTGGCTGCGTGCCTGGGGGTTGGGCAGTGCCGGCGGGTGTGCCTGTTCGCGGTGGTCGACATGGGGGGCATGGGCATGGGCATGGGCATGGGGGGCACGAGGGTGACGGTGGCCGCGGACTCGCTGACCAGGCCGACGACGACGATGGCGGGGGGGCCCACTTACTGCGCTGCGACTGGCGGGCGGAAATCGGGGCGTGGTAGTGGTGATGATGATGTTCGCGATTATGGGGGCGAGGATGCTGTTACGGGTGAGTTGCGTGGAATTTGGCTTGTGCCCCAGCAATATTTTTTGTTGTTTTTTGGGGGGATGGTCTTGCATCTATGCGGGCGTGCGTGCTTGTTGCTGTTGTTGTTGTTGTTGTTGTTGCTGTTGCTGTTGGTTCTTACTTTTCAGCGGCCCACATTTACTTTTCGTATAGAGGTGGTGAGAAGACCAACAGGAGGAAGTAATGCGTACTCCAACATTCATAACATACACATATCGATAGGTTTTTTCTTCTTGTTGTGAGGCAATTTACATTAACATAATATCAGAGGAGCGGCACCAGGGAGCTGCGGCGTTTCCCTCGGCTCCCTCACTTCCCTCTCTTCTTGTTACCAAAAACGACAAGGACCTCACAGTGCTATTAACAAACAGTGAAAATATGAAAGCTGAATATGAGAAAAACCTTGAACTTCAACTCCAACAGAAACATCAGCAACAGGTGCAACTACAACAACAAGAAATAGATACTCTCAAGCAAAACGTCGTTCAACTCAACACAACACTTTCCTCTACCACTGCTGCTCATTCAACAGCCTTGGCTGAGGTAGACATTCTCCGTGCCAGAGTGAATGCCTGTGGAGACGAATTACTCCTCGAGCGGCAAACTCGCCTGGAACTGCAGAAACAAGTAGATGCCTTGCGTAGTCAACTGGCTGCGATACATCACCATAGGTACGCATACCACAAACACCAAGTTTTATTCCCTAACTTGAAAAATTCAGGCCTGAGACGGGAGCCATTTTCCCCAATAAAAGTGCGTCTACATTAAAACCAAACATACAAAGTCCGCCGCCGGGGCGATCTCCACCGCCTCATATGAGTCACAGCACAACATTCCCGGCAACCACTCCCAATACACGACAAGTTTTCAAGAAAGCCGCGATAGCCGCTCAGCTAATAGCTGTAAGAACTGTATCTAAGTTCATGTCACACTAACTGTCTTCTCAGCATCCTAAAACAGTGGCGCCACCGCATGATTCTCAATCAGAGTACTCTTGTTTTCATTTATTCCATACCGCTCTTAAAAAAAAACACAAGGATGAACATATGGATACAGTGGATTGCCTCTCTTCTTTCAGTTCAATTGGCACCAGAAAATTTCTATGACTCTTTCAAGGACGGAATCATGTTCCTCCGGGTACCGGCCCAAGACAACCTGCACTCCCATCTTACTTAGTTGAAAAGATTCTGGAAAAGACACATCCTGGCCTAGTGGATTGGAAACGTGCTGGAGGAGCTCCCACTGGCAAGAGACAAATAAACGTGAGTGCCATGTATATTCCACCTCTGGCTAACATTCTGTGCACAGATCTACCAGAACATGATCAACTGTCAATATGCATTTGAGTGCTTGAAAAACGCGAACCTGAATGTTACCGGCTTAGACAGTAAGCCCAAATACTATTGATGTCACCGGAAATAACCACCAACATATAAATAACAGGCGGGGATATTGCCATTGGAAACCATGAGACAATTTCCCAGCTAGTATCACAACTGCATACCCACAAACCTTGAATTGAAATATTCTGTTTCCATCGTTTTTGAGAAAAAAAACAAGTACTTCCTTGTTTCTTTTATGCCCTGTACGCATTTTAGCTGTGTGGTGATAATGGAGTATAACACGTTGGTGAGTCCTAATCCTACATTCCAATCAAGAGGCACAGCAACCTTTTGTTGACTGCACTTGTATGGCATCACTTTTCACAATAACAGTTGCCTGTGGTGGTGGTGATACTGTGCCCCCCATTTTGCTCTTTATTTCGGCCGCCATTTTAAAGAATGCCTGCTCTACATTGGTTGAGTTCTTTGCTGATGTCTCTCTATGGAAAGAATGAGTGCAAATAATAATGAGTAGAGTGGAAACTGTACATTAATGTGATTCCGAGTTCATCAGCAAATTCCTTTGCCGTGCTGAACTCAACTGCTCTCTTGATTGCGAGGTCACTCTGTGTTTTTGGTGATCAGGGAATAAAATACGGGGTTTGTAAGATACCTTATTTCCAACCATCAGCTTATTTGCAGTGGCGTCAGCATAACTGACGACTTCTTGAAGCCATTGTCTGAGGTTGTTGAATGACACCACATCTGTTATGTCATACACAATGAGTATTCCATGCGCGCCTCGGTAGACTGCAAAAAAAAAAAAAAAAAAGTTCAGTGTGCAAGATTGAGGAGAATCTATTGGTAATCCTACATACAAGAACTTGTTAGGGTTCTGAACCGTTCTTGTCCTGCTGTGTCCCACTACATTCCAAAGTAAGTGTGAAAGAATAAGATTCTATATAAAGTTCCTGGTCATACAATTTGGAGCTTGACTGTCTTGGAGTCCAGTTCAATTGTTTTGATCTTGAAGTCCACACCAATTGTGCTGATGTAGCTCTCAGTGAATGTGTCATCTACAAATCGCAGCAAAAGGCAACCTTTGATGAGTTGATACTATGCAAATACATTGCGATGGAGGTACTTTTGCCAACTCCAGATTCACCGACCACCAACAATTTGAACAAGTAGTCACTGCTCAAAAAAAGAAAAGGAAATGAGGGGACTTCGGCATTGTCAAATAGAAACACACTATTCAGGGTCCACACTCGTCATGTTGAGTGAGTTCCTGTGAACCGTCGTTCTGTTGTGTTGTGTTTTCCAATTTTTTTTTT
>JAHLWZ010001059.1:0-23159 GCA_020536535.1 Pelomyxa schiedti | reverse complement strand
GTTGTGGTGCATTTTTGTGGGGCTCCGCGTTTTGGTTGGGTCACACTGTGGTCAGTCTCGTCATTGTGTACTTGTGTCACGATACTTGGCCTCTTGGGATGTTGTGTGATTCACTTTTTCATCATCAGCAAGCACCAGCAGCAGCAGCAGCAGTGCGGTATGTAATGTGTAAAATTTCTTCCTTCTTATACTTTTTGCAGAGCCCCATACCCCCCATTGACTTGGTATTTGGTGTTGTATCTTGACAACTCTGCTTGCTCTCTGAACTTTTTGTTGTGCGGACTTACTACATTGAGACTGAAGAAGAACTGAACTGGAACTACCTACCTACTTTTGGTATGTGCACCACTTGCTGTGTAAATTTAAAATTTCTTATACTCTTTGCAGCTCCCACTCCGTACCCGGCAATTGTAATGTATTACCTTTTGCGGCGGACTTGAGAAGAACTACCTATTTCGGTTGCAGTCATGCAGTCATGCAGTCATGCAGTCATGCAGTCATGCAGTAACAGCACGAGGCAGGGCTGGGTTTGATTGCTCAAGAATGTGAATTTGATATATCATCTGTCTGATAATATCTCAAATCACTGAGACTTGGCACCACACTGCACCTCTGTTGTTGTGTTGTTGGAGAAAGAGGATTGGGATAAGAGCCAACAGCAAAAGCGAACCCTTCTGCTTGTGGGTCGGGAGGAATCTGTCGAGACGAGTCACCTGCGAATATCTTCCTCCTGAGAGTTGTTCATTAGCCCTTCCATGCCACACTACTACACTGGCCAAATCTCACTCGTGATCATGATGAGATGGGATGGGATTCCACATGGTGGCGATGGTGGGGAGGGCAAATCCAACTTTCGCGGGAAGAACGCAATGTGTCTCTTTGGAGGGAGCTTCCTTTTTATGTTCAGCTCTTAACCTGCTAAGGAATCAATCCTAAGTGGGAGCAATTCGGAGGAACATCTTTTCCAATTCCTTTTTCGTTTTTCAACCCTAATGCAACCGGGAACGAGGCTCAAGTCGGTTGTCGATGGCGACCCGTGGCACGGTGTCTTCCCGGCGTCGGGGTCGTCCGACCCAGGTGCCTACATCCCACAAGTCTCTTGTTCCACCCGAACGTATAGCAGGGACAGCGGCTCCCAGCACCGCCACCTCCCGCACCGTCGTATTCACGGTGCAGACCGCCCACAACCACAACCCCCACAGCAGCAGACACAACAGCATTATGGCACATGCGCCGCTGCTACTACGGCGGACCGAGCCGCACGCGACGCGACGACGTCGGCTTCTGGTTACGGCCCCGGCCGCGACGCGACCGAATGCACCGACAAAAACCCCCCGGGAAACGAAACGGTGCCCAATGGCGACGCCGGGGTTCCTGGGCATACCACCGTACTTGTGAATCAGCCTGGGAACGGACCCCAAAGCGTGGCGGAATTGAGTACTCAGAACAACAAGGACGATGAGCCGAGTGCGCAGAGCGTGGGGCTCCCTTTGCCGGATTCTCTCGAACATGTACTTGGTGCAATAATGAGTTCAAACTCGGAACCAGTTCCTCTGAGTGGTGCTGGAATGCCACCTCTGCCATCACCTCCTTCTCCTTCGCCTTCCTCCTCTGTATCTTTTACTTCCTCTTCCTCCTTTTCGGGTGAAGAACCTCCTGAGGCCTCACTCACCACGTTTACTGCCTCAAGTTCTGATCCATCGTCCATGTGTGTATTGCCTCATTCTGAAAGTTTACCAACTTTTTTTCCCTTAAAACAACAGGACACAATGTGCTTTGCATTTCAAGCATAAGGGAGATGTTGCAAGAAAGGTAGGAATGAATACTTTGGAAGTACTTTTATCTCACATAAACTGGTAGAAGCACGAGAAAAGCTGTCTTCTTTCTTATTTATGTGCTTCTCTGATGTTCCTCTTTACCCTTACCCCATTTGACACGGTGTGCACCATTTGCATGTCTTCTTGTTGAATAACTTCCAATTCAGGAAGGGAACAAGAGGCTGCTGCACCTAGCAGAGTACTTTCAGGACTGTGCAAAAATTTCTTTATACTTCCAGGATTCAGTTTATGCACCAATTTTGTTTGTTTCACTTGCAAATTGAAAAGCTTTTCTCACTCTTTATTAAGCTTCAAGTGCATGTCATTGTTGATTGGGATATTCTTGAACCAGGCTCCACCACAGACAGAGGAGCAAAAAAGTGCTTTACTTCAAGTCTGTCAGGAAGCATGGGAACAATCAAACAAACCAGGAACCAACCTTCCAGTATTTCCCCAGTTGAACAACAGTCCTCTTGTGCTTCCAAATCTTGCACAAAGGGACCATCTTGAGTCCCTCAAGTCTTACTTGTGCACTTGTATTCTTCAACTGAAGAACACTGGTTCTTGAAATGTGAAAAGACAACAAACCACCAAGCCACTCCATTGTTCAGCCAAGCTCCAAACAGAAATTCTACTAGTAAATAAAATAGGAAGGTTTTACTCTCTGACATCCCACATCCCGCAAATGACACAGTGGATTCACATCATCGTGGCTCTATTTTATCCAGGGATGCAGGCTGTGCTACAACTCATGAATGGTAACAGAGCCTGCATCCCTTGGATTCATATGTTTTACAACAGTAATACCTTTTAAATTTCCAATAAAGCTCACTATTTGCTGGGTTCTTTTTTTTTGTTTGTTTTGTTCAGCATTATCCAGTTTAAAGGCATTTCGCATACCAGGTGCCATGGAACAGCACAGTGTGCTATCATCACCACTGTGCCACAATAACTACAAGTGAATTTGCATGTCAGCACCTCTTGAGCAATAAAATAAGGTATTCCACACAGTGACAGTACAGACTTGCTGCCTAAAAAGTCCAACAACTCAGTGTAAAAACCCTGGAGGCACAAAAATGTCCCATAATAGAAGAACGCACACACCAGCGCGGGGGTGCCAGCCACACAAGAACGATACAGCGGGGGTGAGTTCCAAAGGCGCACCCCTGACACCGGGCTGCTGGTAATAAGGCCACCCGTAGTACTGCCACGGCTCGGACGTGAACCTCCTCGCCATCGCGTCCATTATGGGATCCCGCAGCGGGCCGTCCCCGAGCTCCGGGGAGCTGCAGACCAGCCACAGCGGCACGCACTCCTTCAGGGTCGCCGGCACCGTGCAGCGGGAGTGCCTGGGGGCCGCCGGGTCCGCGCCGTAGTCCAGCAGCAGGCGGGCGAGGTCGCTGCGGCGGCTCAGGCAGGCCGCTAAGAGCGGGGTGGGGTCCCCGCTGGGGCTGCCGGGGGAGTTGAGAAGGGAGTCCAGGGCCGGGGGGACTCGTGGGTCGGTCGAGGTGCTGGAGGAGAATGGAGAGGAGGTCTTTGGAGCCGTGCTTGGTGCAGCAGGCGAGGATGTGGACTCTGGTTATGGGAGGCGGCTGTGGGCTCCGGAGGAGGTCCAACACCCTGAGGGTGTTACTGGACGCGAGCCCCACGAGCAACGAATCTGGTGATGACATCCCCTCGTCTGTGAACACCTCCACACCACCCGGGTCCCACAAGTAGGCACCAACTGGAAAAACTATTGAGAAAAGAAAAGGGTGAAGAAAGCGCTCTGGAGTTCGTAGACACATTGGGTATTGAGAATACTCAGAAGGAGCAATACTCACGGTGTGCCTAGGAGCGATCTTTTTGCTAATTGGGCACGGTTCAATCCTACACCGGTCTGAGAAAAAGCCAAGAACGTTGGTTTCCGCCGCTGAAATCAACAAAGGAAAAAACCAACAAAAAAAAAGCAGAAAAGTTGAATGGCAACGACACCAGCACGAGTTATTGTGATTCTTGGTCCCCCAGGTTCCGGCAAAGGCACCCAATGCCACAAACTCAGTCTGAAACTAGGGTACCACAAACGTTTTTATTACAAACAAAAAACATATGGCCGCCCACCCGACGAAAAAACTCACTACTTTGTTCTTACCGTAGCCTCGTCCACGTTTCCACCGGTGACATTTTCCGCGACGCCGTCGCTCGCAACACCCCCCTCGGCGCCAAGGTTGCGCCGTTCGTCAACGCCGGCGACTTTGTCCCCGACGACCTCGTGGTCCAGCTGATCAAGGACCGCCTGGCGGAGCCCGACTGCGCCTCCAAGGGCGCGCTGCTGGACGGCTTCCCCCGCACGGTCAGCCAGGCCCAGGAGCTCCTGCGCCACGTCGCGGTGGAGCGCGCCGTCGTGTTCCAGATGGCCGACGCGCAGTGCGTCGCCAACATGCTGGGCCGCTGGACCGACTCGCGCACCGGAGCCATCTACCACGACCGCTACGCGCCGCCGCCCGCCGCGGTGCCCCGCGACCGCCTGGTCCGCCGCGCCTGCGACCTCGACGAGGCCGCCGCGCGCCAGCGCATCCGCGCGTTCCACGCCCAGCTGGGCCTCATCGTCCCGTGCTTTGGCGGCCGCGTCCAGGCCCTCAACGCCCAGCGCAACATGGACACTGTGTTCCGCGATTTGCTGGCTCTTCTTAACGAGCCTATTGTTGTTACTACTACCGCTACTGCTCCTGCTACTCCTGCTGCTGCTAGTACTACTGCTACCACCACCACTACTCCTGCCAAGTCAACCCCGAAGCAGGGGAAGTGTGCGGTGTGCTTGACTGCTAATGCTGATTTCTTGGTGGTTCCATGTGGGCACCAGTGTGGGTGCAAGCCGTGCTTGACGGCCGTGCAGAATTCCGCGAATCCGCAGTGTCCTATTTGCCGGTCTCACATTTCCGGGCTCATTCAAGTTTACAGCTGTGGAGTTGTAGATACTGAGGAGGCAGAGGCACCAAAGGTCAGTATTCTTAGATTTCATTGAAAAATGACACTGAAACTTTGCTAGGGACTAGATATGGCTGATGTTGATATGAGCCGTAAAACAACTGCCACTGCGGAGGACGATGGTTGGGGTGATGAAGTTACTGGTGTTCCCTTGGAAGATGAAGTAAAGTCTGAAGACTTAGTAGCAATCGAGATTGCACCAAGTGGAAACCTTCCTCAACATTTTGTGCGTGAAACACCTGTTGCTATAACTATCCGAGTGCCTGATGTTTGCCAACGGGTTCCTGTTGATATTTGCTGCTGTGTAGATGTAAGTGGGTCCATGGGTACCGAGGTGACTTATCGTGATGATAACGGCACTGTGATTCGTGACGACGGCCTTACAGTTCTTGATATTGTGAAGCATAGTGTGTCCACTATTGTGCACCTCCTTGGAGATGAGGATCGACTTTCTGTTGTGACTTTTGATGACACAGCCAGGACAGTTCTTCCCCTCACTCAACTTGACTCTACGGGAAGAGAAGCAGCTTTCGCTGCTGTATCAAAACTTATACCCCTAGACTCTACAAACCTCTGGGCAGGCCTACAAAAGGGCATGGACTCTCTCCGTACAGGCCCTGAAATTAAAGGAAGCACTGTCCCGCGCAAACAGTTCCTGCTTCTTCTCACTGATGGCCAACCAAATGTCAACCCTCCTCGGGGCCATATTCCAGAGTTGAAGCGGTATATGGAGTCACACCCCGATTTCAAGTTTCAGATCAATATTTTCGGGGTTGGCTACAACTTAGACAGCCAGTTACTTACGGCACTTGCTGAGGAAGGAAACGGTAGCTTTGCATTCATCCCAGACGCAAAGTTGATCGGGACCTGCATTGTCAATTGCGTTGCAAATTCTATTACCACGCTGACACAACAAGCTATGCTTCACTTAATGCTAAAAGGAGGTTCCAAGTTTGCAGGGCCTGTAAAAGGGGGAGTATTAGTGAAGGATGCAACATGGGGAAGGGTTGCGAATCTGGGAGCTCTACATCTTGGACAAGTGAAGCACGTTGTAGCTCCTCTTTATCTCCCAACCAGCGGAGAGGGAGAGTACCTAGAGGCAGTTCTTGTTTGGACTAATTCACAAGGAAAGGAGGTGCGTGTTGCAGCCACGGGGACGTCCTATCAACCCACACCAGACTCCATGTTTGCAGACATCCGATGCACAGTTATTGATTCCGTTCGTAAATTTATTAACACCGGTTCATACAAGCAAGATATGTCCTCTCTGGAGAGGTCCGTTGCTCAGTCTGCCCCTGCTGCAAATAGTCCTCTTGCTGAAGCAATCTATGTTGATGTAAGTGGAAGAATGACCAAAGCCGTCAATGATAATGCTCGTTACAACCGATGGGGAAAACATTACCTACGCGCACTAGTTCGTGCTCATCAACTTGAAATATGCACCAACATGCTTGATCCTGGGCTCCAGCTGTATGGTGGCACACTATTCAGGCAGAAATCTGAATCAGGCGGCAAGATTTTCATCTCACTACCTCCTCCCACAGCCACAGTCAAGTCATCAGGCAAGACTCCAGTTACCCCTAACACCATACCCACTCCTCAACCAATCCCGAAGCTTCCACCGACACCAACACCAGCGTTCGCACCCACCCCTGCAAAAGCTGCCGCTTACGTGCCTCCGAAAGCTCCCTCTCCTCCACCACGCGAGCCCACACCACCAGTCATGGAAGCATACTATGGCGGTGGAGGTGGTGGCTGCTTCGCGGGCAAGTGCCTCGTCCATTTACGCGGCACAGGAGATGTTCCTATAAGTGAGCTGGCGAAAGGAGACCAAGTGGAGATAAGCGGCGGAAAGGTGGCCAAAGTGGTGTGCCTTGTGGAACTGAGCCGGCCAAACAAAAACCTGGTATCTTTCCCAGGAGGCCTGTGCATCACACCCGGACATCCCGTTAGAATAAACGGAATCTGGACTACACCACGAGAGCTGGTAGGCAAGCTCGACGATGTCCACGAAATTCCTAATTCCAGTGGAGTGGTTTATAACCTCGTCTTGGACCAAGGACATGTACTTGTTGTGAATGGAATAGAGTGCGTGACATGGGGCCATCAGCTCAAGGGAACAACACCCGAAGAGACCAGAACCCTATATCACGGCTTCTATTCAACTGAAAGGGTCATAGAAGCACTGCAGGAACTCCCCGATTGGGACTCGGGGTTCCTTAAAGTCCGCACTGTGCGTGATGACACAGATGTCCCTGTAGGATTCTCACTGGTATGTCTCCTTCTCAATGGGCTTTTATTTACATTTCAAACAGAATAATCAAGAAATCTCCGGGTAGAACGAAAGAGAGTCTGCTGTAACATTTACCAAACCAACAAAACACCTTGCCATGTTTAAACTTTAAACAAAGAAAACAAAAAAAAACTTTGATTGCCCATAAGGGATTAATTCGTGCAATCTATTGTTCCAACAAGAACCTCGGGAGTTTTGTGACTGACGGGTGCTACACAGTATCCCACGAGTTGTTCTGTTGTTCTGCCGAAATCCACAGTAACACTCACACAGGTGGTAACAATAATGCTTTCCGGAAAGGATGATTGATGTGAGTCAAAAACAGCATAATTGTGTGAATACCTGGGGTCCGGCGTGTGGTATAGCCGGGCAAATATCTTGTAGGTTCCAGGAACAGCTTTTTTTATCTTGAAACTGGTTATTCGCGGCATTTAAATGTAAGTGGAATTATTTAGCATACAATATATTCAGTTGGGCCATATCCGCGGCTAAAGTTCTTGGAAACTAATGCACCACATTTACTGAGGTTGTTGAAACTGAAGCACTTTTCCCCATTAGGCTCTATTACTATAAGCTCCACATCTGCAGACTTTCATTCCCAAGAAAAAAGGCTCATGTATGCCTGTCATATCAGTATCCCATTGCATTACACAGCGGATATCAACATCAATTGGTGAAATTATTCGCGGATCAGGATCCACAGAAGTGGTACTATGGAATCAAAATTCAGAACCTCCTACTTGTCAATCCTCAGTACCTTGGGGTATCAGATCTTGTCAACATGGAATTAAACTCCTGCAGACACCTTGGTTCGGAAAAAAAAAGAGCTAGGCAGACTAACCATAAGGGCAACAACTTGAATTTGGGCAAATCTAGTGTCCCATCTTTGGGTAATCACGTGGTGCATCAGCGACAGTGCTCTCTCCAGATCACCTGCATTCAGAAAAGTTTACCACCAAAGCCTAGATTTTAGTTGGAGCACACCTGGTTTTCCGGTTTGCATCAGAGCTAATGCAAGATCACGGTGTGACTGAAAGATTACATTAAGAAATCAAAAGATAAATATAAAATGACTTGGGGCTCCTCTTGCCGGAGTTTCAAGCATTTCTCGAGCAGATAAATAGCCTCACTATGTGCACTTAAGTCACGATACAAGGGAAAAGAATGAAAGAAACTCGATAAGTCCAGCTTGCATAAGAAGGAAAGAAGCCGATCGGATTGCCCGACTGTTTTCAGGATTACTTTCAGTCATGTTACTTAAGAATCTTGGAACAGAAACGTGAGGTAATTGTATAGTTTAAGGAGAGTAAATACAAAAGTGACATTCCTCCGTGTTCAAAAAGACACAGTGCCACTTGGATAAAGAAAGCGGGATTTAGGCAAAGGACACTATTGCTTTCAATTATTGTTCTCAGAGAGTTGAGGATGTCTATTGAACTCAGAATACTGGGAAAAACTCTGGCATACTTGAATGACGTTTGAGGACATGTCCATATTCTTGGAGAACGGTAACATCAGGGAGGGAAAGGAAAAATCTTTCAGAATTGTTTATCACTGTAACAATGTCAACAAGCACTGGCGAAGATAATGGATAACTTGGTAGAATTCTTTGCCCTTGTGGGATTGGCAGAATTTGTAAGGCAGGACCAAGGGTGGCTAGCTTCCGCTGTAAACAATCCACCCAGGAGTCAATTTCCTCTTTAGAGTCCAAATTCATTATGTAGGATCTTCGGGGAACTTCCGGGGTTATTAAATGATTAAGAAGTTAATGAAGCTACTTTTTATGGTGAGGACATGACGCGTATGGCGTTCTTCTTTGGTAATCTCCATTCTTGGGTCAAGTTTAATGCAGGCTACTGGTTCTTTTTCCTGGTTTTTTTTTTAATTAAGAGGTAAGGTTGGGGTGAGAATAACCACCGTTGGGGACTTGAAGTACAATAAATTATTCCCTTTGAGCACGTAAAATCTCCTCTTCCAGCTTTTCAGGGACCCTCCTTGTTTTGTACACCATCCAGATTTTTCCACATCACTGTGTAGGATGAGATGGCAACTTCTAACAGGGTGAGGATACCTCTCAGATACTTCGCGGCCTCTATCATGCACTGAAGGTAAAGAAAAATCATCTGTAGTGAGGGTGGGTAAAGATCCCAAACACTTTCGTACATTTTTCATCTCCTTCTGGCCTTGAGGAAAATGGTTGCACAGGGGCTTCCAAACTAAAATGGCCGCAAGATTGTACTGGATCAGGTGCAGGGTATTGGGTTGCTTGACAGAATTCCTGAGTAACGGATTCTGATCCATTCTGGTGCAATATTTCTTCAGAAGTGTTGGTTGGCACTTTGCTTTGTAAGATGCACTCCAAAAGGGAAGAAAAAAACATGATGGACTATAATCTCCCATCATCATTCTTTCCAGTTCAGCCAACTCATCATCTTCGCTGCGATTTAACTGTACTCCTGATGACTGGGGAGTGCACGCTATGGTTTTCATTATTGTTTCCTGGCCCGATTCTGCGAAGACAAGTTCCTCAAGCTCTATGTTGTACGTCTAACGTCTAGTTATGTTGGTCGAAACTCTACCTTGTTCGAGCTCTTCCTCATCAAATATTTCCGAAATTGGCTGAGAGATAGCGTCACTTATCTCTTCACATGAATCCAGTTGATCTCTGATACTGTCCATTGAATCCTCAACTGAAAGGGTCACAGATGGGGCCTGCCCGAGGGCTGCGGCTCCAATTTTCATGCATTCCAGGTTAGTGGTTGCTGATTCCAGTGTCAAAAGAGTCTGTTCAATCGCAGTTTGTCTTGTAAACAGGGACTCCATTTGTGAAGATAGTAATTTGGCCTGCTTAAGAGAGAACATACATGCTGCAGACAATATTTAGCATTACATCAAACTTGGGAAAGGCGTGCCACGCTTATTCTTAGCTCGGTGAAATGCTAGAGCTTTTTCTTTTTCTGTCTTGATTCTCTTTTCGAGTTGGTATCCTCGCTTTTCTATAGCTTCACTTGCCTCGCGCAGATTTTTTATCTATTGGAAAGTGAGCTACAGAGGGCAGAATGAAGAGCCAACCAATTCACTCGGTTCTGGAGGGGGATGTAATTTCCTACGTCCAAAGAGACCGAAGGTGCCGGAAGCAGCTCGTGGTGCTTCCACTGCTGGCTTAGGAGCAGGCTCGGGAGTGGGAGGAATAAAATCTGGCTCCAAGGGCCGATTGTTATCATTGACCTGGTATTGGGCTGCCTCTAAAGACAAAAAGTTCAAGTCCAAGCAATTCTGATGATTTTTATTAGTTCAGGAAGTTATACTATACCAGCACACTCGGGTACAGCCATCGTAATGTGCTTCCCACCAAGAAACTCTCCTCCGCCACATTTTGGCAACATACTGGCTATACTGCACCAAATCTCTTGCCTTTTCAGCCTTGATGGGAAGGATAATTCTCAGGGTTTAGGTGAAAGAAACATGCTTACTTCTCTGAGTGCAATTTTCACTTCATACTCTTTTTTGATTTCTGGAAGGGAATCGGCAGGTTCAATTCCATGCTCCAAGTACTTGTGAAAAAGGAAAGGGGGTGTAAAAAGTGTGTTGACATGGTAACCGTGGGGTATACTTGATCAAGAGAGTCGAGTAGCATAAAAGAAGTGTCATCTGTAACAAATCTTTGGAATCCTATCTTAGTGCATAATTGGAAGGGAGATAATGCAACTTGTATTTTCTTGCCAAGGAGATAATATTTTCCTTACTGTGGCTTGGGTTTCCAAAGGAAGCTTTTTCGTTTACCAGCATCTGTGCCCAAAATCTTGATACTATACCTTGGTTTGATATCGACCCTTATAATACGTGAAGAAAATAACCTATTCCCATGGGTGCTGTGGTCACGGTATTTCGCGAAACAGACACAGCTTTTGTGAAAGAGATGTTTGTTGAGGGCACACAAAAGTGAATCGTGATAATGTCTTGAAAGGTGAATGTTAGACATAAATAGTCTAAATTGATTTTCCAACCTTCATGTATTGGTGTAATAATTTTCCCAGAAATCCAGAAGGGTGTACCAACTGGTTGTGGTGTTGACGGATACACATCGGAAACTATTCGACCAGTTACGTCAGTTGCGCGCATGTAATAAACACGAGTTGCCAGGACAGCAGACACGTCTCTATTAATTGTTAAAAGAAACAGGGAAGGGAACGCTACTTGTTCTCTTGTAGGTTAAAGAAAAGGCCTCCTGTCCCACTTGCGATTCTCTATGGAGTGTGAAACTCAGTGGGGAAAAAGGGTGGGATACTTGTAAAACTAGAAAATCGGCACGCACAGAGGCAGTAAAAGTAAAAAAGGGAATATTCAGCATCTCTACGGTTTTATACTCCTAGGAAAAGAGTTGAATACTCAAAAAACTTTCTTGTTGGGAATACCTCCCCCCAGGAAGTTAAACCGTCACTAAAGAGTAGCCCTATGACTCCATTAATGGCAGAAAAAGACTTAGCAGCCCAATTCACAGCAGCACTTAAATTGGTGCCACCGTCATATGAAAGGTTGGTGATGAAGTTCATTGTAGTTGTTACTCTATCTGATCCCTCCAGTACCATTCAGAATATATTTTGTTTCTTGGATTACACACAGAAAAGCGTTCATAAGAAGTAACTTGATTGGAAAAGCAGACAACGTCAATAAAGGAAGGATTCAAGTTCTTAAGCAGGAAGAGCAAGGCTTCCACTTCTCTTTTCTTTTTAAGATAGGTGGGATGACCAAAACAATACCTGGACTTATTGCACTCTAATCTACTTTGGGAAGTGTCCCATAGAACCACAACAACCGAGGGGGACATTGACTGCGGAATATTCGTTGAATTCAGAACCAGTGGGGCATAGAAAAATGTAAAGTCATTGTCATCAATAGCCTCGTCACCACGTTCTGTAAACGCAGGTATTGTGGCTTGGTCAATCAATTCTAGTCCAGTGTGGATGCAAATGGTAGTATTTACAGAATGCAGATCAGTGGAGAAGCTGAATTCATATTGAGTTGCTGACAAATAAATAAGAGAAAAGATTAATGTTGAGTAACCACACCATTGCTTTCACTTTGTTGAGTCATTGAGTAGCGCTCAGCACCAAGAGTAACAAGAGGAGAATTCGGGGACAGAGAAAAGACATTTATCTAAATAATAACAAGACCCAAATATAATTGGTTCACAGGTGATGGAAAAGAGAGGGACGAACTTTAATTGACGTGGAATCAGCACAGGACTTCAAGGGGAAATTATAAACGCCATCACAGCCAAGAGTTTTACTGAAGGCAACTTTGATAACGCGAGCAATCCCAGGGAGAACGGGAAAAATTCGAACCCTGAAAAGATTGCCAGAAGTTTTTTCGGCCAGGCTCGCTCCCTTATTGGCCCTTATCTTGTTTACTTAGCACTTCATTGTCCAAAGAGAAATTTTCTATACACTAGTCTCAAGAGCAGCTCGTGCAACTTGTTTTTCGATCACATTGGCTTCAACCATCTTTCCTAACAAAAGATTCTACTGTGAAAAAAAAAAAAAAAGTAGTTTGAAGCCACAGAGGGAAAGAAAAACAAAACAAAAAACAACAAACCTTCAATGTCAGCAGCATAACCACAAACAGTTGAATTTTCAGGTAGGGCAAAAATCAACTCAAATTCATCTTTTGCAACAGACTCGCCATGTGGTGCCTGCAATCCCACAATTCAAAACCGCCCACGTACACGGTTTACCAATTACCTCGTTGCTCATGAATCTCATTGTCACCGAGGTCACAGACAACCACCCAACGATGTCTACCTCCACTCGCACCCAACTTGGTGCGATCTCATCCCTGCACCCGTTGGTGCCCCGAAGCATCATTTTTTTTTTTTGAAAGTTTTCCGAAGAGGGTTTTGTTTTCTTTTCGAGAGCTGAAGCAGCGGTTTGGCGTCTCATGGCCGAACCGGCACCAAAACACCAACCGTAGGCACCTAAAAGCAACCAAGAAGAGGAGAGTGAGGGTGGTGCGGAGCACGAGGCAATTCCCCCGCCTGTATTATCTATCAGAGAAGGTTTGGCAAAATATAATAGAGCTCTGTTGTAAACTATGCCCTTGCTGCTGCTTGCTTGCTGCTATATCCCCAAATGTGATGCTGCACCCCCCCCCACCCCAAACTCCCAGCTCCAAAATGCACCGCTCCAATCCAAATGCTGCTGCTCCCAAATGCACCACCACTCCCGCTCTCAAATGCACTCCCAACACCCACTCCTTGTGCTGCTCCAAATGCGCCTTGTTGTGCCTTGCATCCACTTTGTTTTTTTTTTTGAAATAAAATTATTCTATTTCTTTCTTAAAAAGAAAAAAATGCGCAAAAACCAAAATTTTCGTTTCCAAAAATTTTTATGGGAAATTCTCCGAAAATTTTTGGGCAGAACACAGCGACTTGGGGTTATGCTGGACGTGCAACCAAATAACATGGTAAATGAAGAGCAATGATTATGCATTATTGCCTTCACTTACTCTAAGTGCTTTTAGGTTGGCAAAAAGAGGAGAATAGGGAGAGAAGAGAGGTACCCTCCTTCTCCTCCACCTCTCTGCCCCATACTCTGCCCTTCCCAAAGCTGCATAGTATGGGAGTAACTTTAGGAGGATCCACTAGAACTCTTCTTGGCACTGGCCTCTTCCTCCAGTTGAATCAGTTCAGCAAGTGCAGCCAATTGGGCGTCCACCTTTTTGGTAGATAAGTCTTATAGTGGCTGATGTGATAATTTGAACCTTCTCCTTGGCTGTTTTCAGGTTCGCCTGCATGATGTGGCATCCTCCCATTGCAGGCACAATTAGCTCATCCAGGCCATCACCGGTGACATCACTGCACCAAGGAGAATATACAGGCCGGGCGAATCGGTATGTCTTGTGGAGCTCAAACTGCACGTGATTGGGTGAGCCGGTAATGTCACCTGTTGTGTATGTGTGTAAATTAGAATTCCTTCATCAAAGCGGGGAGTTTGGGATACATTGGTTGTAAACTAGCATGGCTTGTCCAAAGGTTGTGACAAGTAATTCGTTGTTGCCGTCCCAGTCAATGTCGGCGGCGAGAACGCCGGTGCAGGAATCGTGCGTGTCGGATTCGGGAAGGATTTGCCCCTTTGAGAATCCCTCTTTCAGAACATTACTGCGGGAATTGAGCCCTAGATAGTGGAGGAGGGGCAAAACCTGAAAACGATTGCATAGCCCAATGCAGAAGCTGCTGCGAGATGCAGAAGCTCATCAGCGGGCATAAACATGGGAAGGGGAACGACATCACCAATTCTTCTTGTGGGAATTGGTGCTTCCTTCGTACTCCTGCTTGTGAATGACCCTGGACCACGCCCAACAACAGACTTCTGGATGTGTTGTGCTACAGGATGCATTGCCCCTGGAACAAAGGTAAGTGGTTCAAGGAGAGAAGCAAACTAGTGCGTACCAATTGGAAGCGTTGGTCGAGGTGGAAATAAGCACACGGAGCTTATTGGTCCATCCAGTGTGATTTCCCCAATGATTTCACACTTGGCCTCTGCACGAAAAAGAAAACTTTAAAACTAAGACCATTTGAGTTGTATAGTCATATATTACAAGTTGAGGGTAATTGTACCAGCACAGTGTCTGGCTATTCGAATATATCCATTTGTGCACCCGCAAACAGTGATTCGATTTAAATTACTTGTTCTTGATGCAATACTCAAGCAACTTGTGAAACTTAGCTCATTAGAAAATCAGAATACTCAAACCTTGTAGGAAGATTGTCAAACTCTGGAAGGCGAATCTTTGCGTCAACTTCAGTGTAATTACCATGATGGCTTTCGGCAAATACATGCACAGGATAAGGTGGTGGAGGTGGTGATGGAGGAGGGGGTGGTGTCGACGTATGTGATGGATGGTGTGGAGGTTGAGTGGTTGTTTCTTTCTTTGGTGCTGGACGGGACCAATCACTCCTTGTTATGACAAATGTCCAACTTCGGTGGACCTGCGATCAAATTGTCAGGGGTTGAGGGTATCTGCAGTAAAGAAATACCTCCATACATTCCATAATTAATGGAGGAAAGTTCAACAGGATTGCCTGGAAGTCAGTGCTGATAATGGAAGCTAATGGGCGATTACGGGACTCAGCTGTGTGAGCGCCACACACATACAATACTCCATGAAGCTTTGGTGGAGCAGGTTTAGGTGCACAAGACATCCGACGGCGCTGTTGTGATTGGGTCTGTGATTGAGTCTGTGACTGAGATTGAGATTGTGACTGGGAGGTTTGCACGTCAGGAGGTTGATCTGGGAAAAAAGATTTGTGAGTGAAGGGGGAGTGAATAGCAAGGGGGGAAAAGGTGCATGTGTTGGATTGGGAATTGAAGTGTGAAGGATACAAAAGTTGACATACAAGGGGAACTAATGTTGGAGGGTGCAGTTGTTACCTCCGACGCATCAAGTGGTTGAGCAAAACATGCAAGAATCGCCACAACAGGCCTCCCACTCACTTGGAAGGAAGCAATAGATACAACTGTCAAATTACAATTTTCTGGTAGAGAAGTGGAGGTGGGAGAAGGTGAAGATGATAGGGTTGCTGTTTGACTTGAACTCGGCGACTGCGTTAAACACGGTGACTGCAGTGGTGATGGTGGCGCAACTGACGGTGAGGGTGGGAGTGCCGACTGCGCAGGTGAAATGAAGTTCAGGCCCATTCCGGAGCTCATTAAATCAACAGAAACCGCCGGCCAATGCAACGAGCTGCACCTGTCCACCGAAGGTGATGTATTGGCAGAGCTGGCCCCACCACAGCTTCCAGTAAGTGTCCCTCCGCCGCAAGCACTGTCATTTCCAATGGCGGCACCTCCACTTCCGCATCCGCATCCACTCCCGTTCTCTGCGCCGTTCCCGTTCCCGTTCCCGTTCCCGCTGCCACTCACACCCCCGCCACCACTTCCAGTCCCGTTTGCCCCCACAGAACCAGAAGCAGAACCAGAGCCGGAGCCGGAGCCCACCACTACGCTCGTGGTGACGGTGCTTCCCGAGGTGGAGGCGCAGGCCGAGCAGTCCGCGGCGCAGCCGCCAGCCGCGGCGCAGTCGGGGCACATGGCCTGCGACCCCCCCACGTCGCCCTGGGACAGGGAGCGGCCGTGGTGCCGGTGCAGGTGGCTCTGCAGCGGGTGCCTGTGGTACTGGTGCTGGTGCTGGTGGTGGTAGTGCAAGTGCCCTCCCCCGCCGTCGCCTCCTCCCCCTTCCCCCCCGCCTCCCCTGTGCCCGTGCCCGTAGTGCAGCTGCCACCGCTCCTCGCCCTCGCAGCTGCTCCCCCCGCTGGTGCTACCTCCTCCTCCTCCACCTCCGCCCGTCACCGCCGGGGGCGACTCCGCCGAGGCCTGCGGCGGCTGCTGCTGGTGGTGGGCCGGCGCCTGCCGCAGCCCGTAGGCGGGGCTGGCCGTGGACGCGCCGGGGCACTCGCCGGGCGGGGGGTCGGCGGCGGACCAGCGCGGGGACGACGGCGGCTGCTCGTCCAGCAGCGGCAGCAGGCAGTCGTCGCCGCCGCAGCCCCCGCGCCCGTCGTCGTCCCTGGCCGCGGTGGCGTCCGCGTCGTCCCCCAGGAACTCGGACGCCGTCACGCACAGCACCGAGTCGCCGTCCGCCACCACCAGCGTCAGCGCCCCGTTGTGCGGCACCGCCGTCACCGCGCACCCGCTCAGCGCCCCCCCTGGCCTCGTCGTCTGTATGTAGTGCAGCTCCTGCATCCCGTCTGACACGCCTCTTGGTTCGAAGTCTGTTTTGATTGGCGTTTGACAGAACCGAAAAAGAGTGTGATGACGTTTAGTTGTTTAGGGATTTCGGTGCTGTGGCACTCAAAAATGTAACCAGTTGATGCCAGGACGGAAGTGCTGAACGCAGTAGTTCTCGATGTTGTTGGTGACTACGAGTGTGTTGAGCTGGGCGTATCTCGCGGCATCCAGGAACAGCGGCCGGCCTCTCCTCATTCCAATATCCTCTTCCCGGTGGCTGTCCAGGTATATTGACCACCACACAGTGCCGCGGGCATGCAGCCGGTGAGGAGCCAAGAGCACAACTGACACTTGCTTCACCAGGAGCAGCACTCCAACTCCCCCCATGCACATGCAAGAGTGCAGGTTGCATTGTCCCATTTCCTTTCCGCCGGGTCCTGGCATAGGTGATCCCCAGCACAGCATGTCTCCGCAAATAAGGCACACCGCTGGCTCCGCTGGTACTGAGCCGCACAAAGAGCAAGGGTGATCAATGCTCATCCGGAAAAGGTTGACATATTCGTTGGGGAGCGAAATGAGCGAGAAGGGCTTTAGCGGGGAGTCCACAAGCGGGTGTTGGGTGCCGCTCCTTATTGTTTTTTGCAGCCAAACTTGCAGAGTTTTGAAGGTCAACTGCTTTTGTTTTGTTGTAGTCTCTTGGACAGAACTTGTGTTTGAGAGGGATGGCTTCATTCCCGTTAGTTTCAAATAAGTTAGTAGAGCTTCAAAATCGGTGGGGGGGTTTTCCCATTCAAAACATGCGTGCATAAATAGGGCCACCCTCCTGAGGAAGCATAAGGAGTGCGTCGCAAGTTGTTCAACAAGTGATGAAGGTGTTACTTCGTCAACAGTTGCTTCTTTATCAGAGTACTTTGGTAACCACAGCTTTGCCACTTGGTAGCCCAATTCCCATACGGAGTCCAAAGATTCCCGTTGCTCCTCAGACTGTGTGCTGGTGCTTGTTGTGGCAGCCGTTTCCGATGTAGTTCGGGGAAGTTTGAGTGCTAAGGTAGACTTCACCAACCAAGCAAAGAACGCGGAAGGGAGAATGGACTCCAAGACATTTGATCCCTCCATGCAGACAAGATGGACAACGCAAGCAAATGGGTCACAGTCGAGGGGAGAGACCTCCAGCTCCAGGGGTACTGAGTGCTTTTCGAACTCACCAGTAAGTGTACCCAGGAGTAAGTCCTTGTAGAGCTGGCATAGAGCACTATCTTCCGCATAAAGTGCATGTGCGGCACGGCACATGTAACGCAGTTGCTCCTGCTGCTGAGGATACAGTTTCACTTCGGCGGTTGGCTTGGCCCGCAGCTCAACCTCCAGGGTTGCAATAGTTGAGGCTATTGCACCGGAAACATATGTGGGAAAAGTGAGTGTGCCACGAGACGGGAGATCTCGTTGCTTTGTTATCGCTTGGTATATCCTGTGGGCAAAAATATTGAGGGGACTGGCTGGAAGTGGTTCTGCGGCTTGCTTGCTCTGGAAGAAACCAAACAGTCCACTTACCCAAGTCTTCAACGTATTTACCCTTCCACCACTGCTTGTAGGTGACGCACCAGATGGCAAGGTTGAGGAAGATGAATCTCCTTGCACAACTTCCGGCTGGTTCACAGAGGGTTCAACGATTATTGGTATGATACAGTTTGCAAGCTGGCGACAGGCTGGGCAACAAAATTCCCCACGGCTTAGACAGATAGCACTGCGGCCCTCGTAGTCACTCCCTGCTGCGTCTCTCTTTCTCAAGCTTTCAAAGTAAGTTTGGAAACATTCAGCATGTATGGCATGTGAACAACATGATACAAATACGCCAGGTGTACTCCCAATATCTCGTAGAAGTTCACGAGCAGTGTTACCAACAGCATTTTCAGCAGTAATGG
This sequence comes from Pelomyxa schiedti, assembly GCA_020536535.1. Classification (NCBI taxonomy): domain Eukaryota; phylum Evosea; order Pelobiontida; family Pelomyxidae; genus Pelomyxa; species Pelomyxa schiedti. The sequence continues at coordinate 4,441 of JAHLWZ010001059.1, read as the reverse complement.
TGCTAGTAGTGGTACCACTTGAGTTCGGTTCCGTTTCCGCACTGGAGTTTGTTGTCGTAGATGTTGGTGCAGTTTGTCTGGCAGCCTGTTCAGTGCCCGCACCTGGTGTTGTTGCTGGCGGTGCTGTTGATGTCGAAGGGTGTGGCGGAGAGGTCACTTCAGTCTGTTCATTACTTACAGTAACATCACTAAGAGCATCCCATTGGTCAAATGCAGTTCCTTGCAGCACTAAAGACTGTAGTTTCACCTTCTGTAAAACTGAAGAAAGTTGAACTTGTGCAATGAGTCCCATGGGTTTAGAGTTCAAGGACGAAGCATCAGTTACAGTCTCACGGCACATTACACACACATACTCTCTCGTTGTATTGGTATTGCTGGTGGTTACTTCCTCTTTTTTCACATCCCCAAACATGCCTTCATCAGCAAATTTATGTGCAAAAGCCTCCTGCTGTGCAGCAAACTGTGCCATTATTGCCGCTTGACGCTTTTGTGAATTTTGCAATCGCCTCCTTTTGTTGGCCGCCACCTGTTGCTCTTCAGGGGTTGAGATCAAGTCACCAACTGAAGAGGTGACAATTGATTGTATTTCAGTGTCAAGTGAGCACAATTCACGAAGAACCAAAATTATTTGTGGCAGATGCACTGCATGAGAAGTGCTTTTCGCAAGGTCACAAAGTAAAGAGAGAATACTGACGGGTGATGTTGAATTTGGAGGAATGACCTCTGCTCTGACATTGATAACAAGGTTGCTCTCATGCGGTAGTTGTATGCTAAGTACACATTGTTGCTGAAGTGGTTGCGGAGTTTGTGAGTGTAATTCTGTGCTGAACTCTGTGTGAGTTTTAGCTGCGAGAGTTAGAAGATGCAGAGTGACTGTGAGAAGCCTTTCAGTTGTCGTGGCATTTCTTGCATGGTTGTAAAGTACGGCAAGCAAAACTGCATGAAGAAGATGTGAATGGAGGATCCTGGTGATGTTTCTAAGTGGGGCAAATGGTGGTTGTAGCTTTGGACAAGGAGTGAAAGGATGTGAAGAGGAAGCACTAGAGCTGCTTCTTGATTTCATGTGTGTGTTGTATCGTTCTTCTGCCTTTGATAGATCCGACCTCACAAAGTGACTTCATAGTTGTTGGGGAAGTGAGCATTATTTTCAGTTTGTTAGGAAAAAAAACTTACGTAAAGTAGGGGTTAAATTCCTCCCAGTACTCCGGTTTTAGTTGATACCTCCCTGGCTCCATTCCAGAAGGTTCAATAAACGTGGCGACTGTTTTTAGAACACTGTCCAAACTTGGATGCTTGGCCAAGGGTTGAGGTAGCAAGCGCAACAGCTTGCTGTGTGTGAGATTCTCCACCACCAGAAAATTCACAATTTGGGTATGCAACAATGTCTCGACTGTGGAGTTACCTGCCAGAGTCCGATCGGTGGCAATAATGACACAAAGGGAAAGGAATCCTGCCAACAATTCAGTAAAAGACTTCGGGTCAGGAAGTCCATGTTGGAGATTCTCCCCTCTGAGTCCCGATACAACGACGGCTCTTGCTGGGCCAGGCTCCACATTGGTTTCTGCAGTGGCTTTTTTCACAACACTGTATGCCACAGAGAGTGCACTGGACTCCGGGGTGAGTTTGGTCTGCCAGAGTGGCTCAGAGCATATCCAAAAGTGATGCAAACAAATGGCAAGGAAGTGTGTTGGCTCAAGCAAAACAGCACATAATTGGAGTGCAAAAATGTCAGTGTCATAACAGTAGTCAGAGAGATATGTCGAGCTGTGGTAAAGTTCTGCCTGCTGGGAAAGACTGCCACCATTCCTAACCCACATATTTGCAGCAATCTACAGAAATTGGATTTGTTGGTAAGAACTATGTAGACCGATTTTTGGCTTTTTTTTTTATTATTATTGGACCTGAGATAAGGATGCTTGAATTTGCAGGGGGTGCTTTATGTAACGAAGTAAGAACTCCTGTGGTAACAGAGTGTGCAAGTCTTGATTTGGTTTTACCATGTTATCAAAAGTAGATTATATCAAAACACTTATACCTTCAATAGAGAAGTTGAAGCAACTTATTGCCTCCCTGGATAAGCATAAGATTGTGCTAAGATTATTACTGGTGTACCTTGTTAAGCGAGTAAAAATCCGATGCAATGGTATGTGTAAACTCAAGTAGTCACAGAGGGGGTCGAATTTGACCATTTCATACCCTCCAAAAAGGGGACAAACAGGTAAAAAGGAGAGCCAATCGTTCAGTTGTCTCCCAAACTGAGAGAGACACATTGAAGCTAGGTCTTGGCGCGTTCCTCTTTGGAACCCTTGAACAAGAAGTCCCATTGTTGGCATGAAATCACACTCCTGGAAAATGTTTTAGTTTGTGCAGAAAGAAATTTGTCCAACCATATTGAAAGTCGAGTTCCAGTTAGTGTTTTGGTAGTTAACATGGTACACAAGTGCCCGTAATTGAGGGTTCATAGCCTCCATTACACTAAGCATTCCAATAAAGGCATTTAAGGCGATAGCATTCTCAAATAAAAGCATTTTGGAGCACTCAACCGACTGTAAAACATATCGAAGATCGTGGAAAATGCGCCAGTAGTGCTTACGTGCAACCAGATTGCTTGACAATGAAAATTGGAAGGCAGGAAGAAGTGAAGATTCTACACGTTTCTCTTTGGGGATCTGAGTGACGGCTGTGCTAAAACATTGCAAAGCACTTCCACTGAGTACCTCAAGCAAGCGGGTTGAAAGAACGAGGTCAGATGTGAGGCTTTTCACAGAGAAAACTTGCACACTGAAGGAAAGGATGTCCTCATTATCGTATTTTGGTTTTTGAATTGATTTCAAGAGGAGAGCTGGATAATTAAGAATGAGAGCTCTGGCGAATTCATTTTTGAAGTGCTGATCGCCCAACAGATGAAATAACAGTGCATGCATAGCAGCACGGGTTGGAATTGACATTTCACCTGCACTGAGAAGTACAGCAGATATCGGAGATACTGTTGCTGTGTGTGGTGCCATGGAAAGTGCCGTTTCGGCCATTGAGCTTAGTTTCGAAACGTATGCACACACATCACTTTCTTCAGCTGGTGGCGCCACAGTTGTAGTTGGTGGGGCTAGCCTAGATTCTGTGGATGCAGGGAGCTCAGTTTCTAATGTGGGGCATAGTTCCAATGCTACAATAGCACTCATCCCCTCACCCGCTTGCTTGCACAACTGCAGCAACTTCTCAAAGAAAATTTGTATCCTCCCATTTTCTCTTCTCTTGATAAGAGATACAATGTACTTCATTGCAGAGCGCATTGATACAGAGGCTGTAAATCTGATATGCGGCGGCAGAAGTGAGGAGGGATCACTCACTGGACCCCGGTGCCGCCTGCAAAAGCCAGTTTCTTTCCAAGCAGAGCGGTCACCACAGTCACAACACCCACCAGCAGTTGTAATCATAAAGTAGTCATGTCCAGCGTGATTCCCTTATTTGTTTAGAGATTTCTTTCGTTGAACAAAGAAGACTGGTAATTACCGTCAGCAAAGCATTGCACACAAATTGCACAAGTAGGGTCACTTTCGCAGTCACGGCATTTGTAGGCAGTTGACCCTTGCTTCCAAACAACACCACAAACACTTGGTGGAGGAGCATTCTTTGCTATTTCCTATAACAGGAAGTAACGTGAAAAGAAAATGCTGGTTTCATCAGATAAATAGTAAACAGCGAAAAAAAAGAATAACCAACAGAAAGAGTAGCAGAGGGCTCCTGCATCCCCAGCCCCCACGTGAGCACGTCGAAAGATGTCAGCTGCACAACAATGAGATATGTTCATAAAGAAAAAAAAAAAAAAGCAAAGGGATCATAGAGAAAAATGGAAAAACAAGGATTCCAGGAACGAACCTTGTTGTCAGGGGTGCTAGATTCGCACCGCTCGAACATCAAGTCAAGGTACTTGCCCAACAAATCTCCCACAATTCCGTCATTCCCGCCCGCATTCTCCTTGATTGCCCGCATCGCTTCCGCTACGCTCGCCTCCGAAAGTAGTCTGATCAGCAGATCTTCGTTTTCCGTGGCACAAGAGGAAGAGGCAACGACATTCGTAGGTCCAACAACCGCGGCGCCTAGTGCCGAAATATCGTCACCATTACCGCCACCAACACCACCTTCGTCCATTTAACCTAATTCCCGCAGTTGCCGGGCTAACTTTTATTTTTTCCTCCTTCCGGCTTCAACAGATAAATTACGCTTTCGATAACATTCGCCACGCACCAAACACCGACGATGATGCAGGCTGCACAGGGACGGGGCCAGCCACAACCATTCCGCGGGGGCGCCGCGGGGCCGCGAGGGGGATCGGCGATGGGCCGCGGGGGGGCGCCGAGGGGGGGAACAATGAAAAGGCGAAAACCTGATGAGGAAAAGCGGAGCAGAGCTGCACACGCAATTCCCCTGAGTGGCGTCAGTC